>BQNB010048468.1:0-42549 GCA_026074375.1 Tanacetum coccineum
AAATTATAAACCTTTTTAAAAGTTTTACCATAGTGGATGCCCTAAGAAAAACATGCAGATCCGTAAAACCTATCTTTATTTCAGTACCCACCGACCCATTAATTTAATCAAACCAAATCAGAATAAAAAAAATGCATATTCATAAATGAGAATTATTTACATCTCATGTAGTTGATCATATTAAACAAACCTGGTATTTTTTTCCAATGATGAAGACGGTTTATTTTCTAGATGAAGGAGGCGATATATTTTTTTTAGATGAAAGAAACAACTCATATGGGAAGAATATAAATTTTGTGATGAAGATAAATTAAAAAATAGTGTTTTGAAATTAATTGAGTAAATCTGAATTACCAAAAATGTGTTCTTTATTTTAGGATGGATACAGTTTTGAAATTAATTGAGTAAATTTGAAATACCAAAAATACCCATGAATATTAACTTGAATTAAATAAATAAAAACTAATTTATTAAATTCTGATTGGTTTAGAATAGTTCTGTAAAGTTCTGCATATAAAATGAGTTCTCAATATAACATTTCACTATATATATATATATATATTACACGTATATGTATGCATGTCCGTATATGTTTTTGATGTTTTTCTTAAGATTTTAAAGGTCGTTTTCATCATTCACATGCAACTTGCTCATCCGCTTGAACCAACCATTTTCATTATATATAATAAAGTGATTGTCTTTTTTTTATTAACCATTTTTCCGATACATTGGCCGAATAATTCATGGGGTTTGAACCCGCCGTCACACAGATCTAAACCAGGTAAAACCCTTCCTTTTCAGAAGGTTGGTGTGACCAATTCAAGGTTGTTTGCACATAGTATAAATTAAACTTGAGACCTCATACATTTTAAAGTGATAGCCACAAATATTTTTGCCTCTAGACCACCCTTGAATGGTTATCGTCTCTCTACTATATATAAGGAAGTAATCAATATGGTGGTAACACATCACATGCAATATGATTATACTTTTTACTTTATATGACAACGCAAGTTTTATGATTTCTCGGCCAAGTTGGTAAAAGGAAATGTGACTGTCATCACAAATACACAATGAAGTCTAAATACCCTAATATAAAAGAGAAATCTGTAAATATGCTCCCTGTGGTTTTCTAAATTTGCAGATTTGCTCCCCAACTTCACGAAAGTGCAGGCGGCCTCCCCAAAACGAAACTTGTGTCGCATTCATGCTCCCTGGCAGGGAGCACGAGTGCAATGGAAGTTTCAATTCTCATTGCATTCGTGCTCCCTGGCAGGGAGCACGAGTGCAATGAAAGTTTCAAACTGGGGAGGCCACCTGCACTTTCGTGAAGTTGGGGAGTAAGTCTGCAATTTTTGCAAACCACAGGGAGCATATTTGCACTTTTCTCAATATAAAAATAGAACATAAAGAGGACACAATTGTCCTCCCCAAAGACCTACTAAAAGACAAAACAACATCTATCAAACTTTAACCCTCCTCAGAATAAGGAAAATTTTGACCAGACACATTCGGGAGGACATGTCTCCATCACATGTCTTCCCCAATGACTATTTTCATATTTTATTTTTTGATTAATAATTTTTGACTCGCAATTTTCTCGCTCAATCCATTAGGGAGGACACGTCCTCCCTAAATAGTTTACCCAAGCGTTTAACATCTCATGTATAACAATATCATCTTGAGTCATTTGTTTTACATAACTTGTATACGAATATCACCTAGACTCATCCGCTTAACATCTCATATAAAACAATATCACCTCGACTCATCCGGTTAACATGACTTGTATACCAATATCATCTCAACTCATCTACTTAACATCTCATGTATAACAATATCACGTTGACTCATCCGTTTAACTTAACTTGTATATCAATATCACATCGACTCATTCGCTTAACATAACTTGTACCCCAATATCACCGCGACTCATCACTTTAGCATCTCATGAATAACAATATCATCTCAACTCATCCGTTTAACATAACTTTTATACCAATATCACCTAGACTCTTCTAGTTAACATCTCATGTATACCAATATCACATCGACTCATCTGTTTAACACAACTTGTATACGAATATCACCTCGACTTACTTTAACATCTCATGGATAACAATATCACCTCGACTCATCCGTTTAACAAAAATTGTATACCAATATCACATAGACTCGTCCGTCTAACATCTCATCTATAATAATATCATTTTGATTCATCCGTTTAAAATAACTTGTATACCAATATCACCTCGACTCATCCGCTTAAGATGTCATGTATAACAATATCACCTCGACTCATCTGTTTAACATAACTTGTATACCAATATCACTTAGACTCATTTGTTTGACATCTCATGTATACCAATATCACAGAGACTTGCCTGTTTAACATGCCTTGTATACGTATATCATCTAGACTCATCTGTTTAACATCTCATGTATACCAATATCATACCAATTCTTCTGTATAACATAACTTGTAAACCAATATCACATCGACTCATCCGCTTAGCATAACTTGTATACCAATATGACCTCGACTTACCCTTTTAACATCTCATGTATACCAATATCACATCGACTCATCCGTTAACATAACTTGTATACCAATATCACCCCGACTCATCCGTTTAACATAACGTGTATACCAGTATCACGTCGACTCATCTATTAACATTACTTGTATACCAATATTACCTTAGCTAATTCGTTTAGTACATGAAGTGAGCTCATTTAGCTCGTGACCCGAGCCCGTTTAGCCTGTTTCAATCTGTTAAAAGAAGGAAAAAGTAGTCAAAGAATGGCTCGAGCCCGTTTAGCCCGTTTCTGTTCTGGCCTGAGCCCGTTTAGCCCGTGTATGTTTTGGCCCAAGCGTGTTTAACCTGTGGCTTGAGCTCGTTTATCCTGTGATCCGAGCCCGTTTTAGTGAACTTGAGTGGAAGCACCAAAAAATGATGCGGCATATAGGCGATAATTCCAACTAGTTCAAAAATCATGTAGGCGAGTTGGTTAGCGGCTTTCCTTACCATTATCCATCGTGAAGAGCACATAGACGCTACTGATAAGGTGCATATCTACCCAAGCTGCGGGTTAGTTTTTTCTTTATTATTGTTTTTATTATTGTGGTTATTATTTATTTAAATGTGTTCATCTATTTAAATATGTTTATCAATTTAATTTTGTATATGTTTTCGAATTATATTTTTTGTAGCATCATTTCAAGATCGACCACCACCTTGCTAGGCCATAGGGAGAGGATATCAAAAGACGCTTCGAGGATTACTTCTCCAAACGATACACGGGCAGGAAATAAACAAGTACGAACAAGAAATATGGACCAACAAGGGTGGGATTGGAGCTGCTGATCAGATCATAAAGGAGCGTCCAAAGGATGTGACACCTCACAATTGGAACAAGCTGGTTGATTTCTGGATCGACTCGAAGAGGGCCCACATGGAAGAGGTCAATTCTCGTAACATGAGGGCTAACTAGATAGTGAGCTTGCAGGGATCATGTTCTTTGGCTCAGAGTAGACATCAATATGTAAGACTTTCTAACTATTTATTATATATATATATAGTTCCTTTTATATGCATATGGTGTTTATTGAGCCGTTATTAAATTGTTTTATTTTATATTCTTATCTATATACAGTTTCAAAACAATAATGAGCAACATCCAAGCCTGATGCGAAGCTATTATGATCTACAGACGAAAAGGGACTTTTGGAGGGATGATGGATCCAAGGAACTATATGTAAGTATAATTGTTTTCAAACACATGCACATAAATGAAACATAATGTATCCCGACTCATAGATTAATTTTTTGGTTTTTTGCAAACTACACAGGAGGAGATGCTCAAGTTGCAGGCACTTAGGACCATGACTGAGTAGGAAATTTTGGCGTAGTGACTTGAGGGAAAGCGGCAAGGACATCTACCGGGTGTTGGCGGAAAGGACGCTGGGGTCGGGACCTCCACTATGTTCGGATTGCAAGACAAAGGCACTTCATTCTACTCTCAGCGAGAGATGAATGAGGTTGTGAAGAAGTATCAAGAGAATCTTGTTGCCCAACAAGATGCGACTCAAAAACAAGATGAAAGGTTCTAGCTAATGGTCGAGTTCCTTTCTCAGAATCAAGGTATGTCACAGCTTGCTACCATGGTCCCTGGTTCCACTACTGATGTAGGTTCCACGAGTAGGACCGCCTCCGCGAGCGAGGATCCTTCCTCGAGCGGGAATGTGGATCCTTTCTCTAGCAGGAGCCTTGACGGAGATGATAAGGATGTTGTGGATGTTAGGGACCTATAGTGTTATTTTTTTGTTATGTTTATTTGTCATTGTCTATGGATTTCAGATATTGTTGGCTTTTGTTACATATTTAGGCGCATAACTACATTTTAGTTTCTATGCACTTTAGTTGAACTTCTTTAACCTTTGGTATGTAATTTTGGCGCCTAACTATGTTTTAGCCATATAACTATGTAGCCGAAATTGTAATATTGTCGAATCTTTTAGCCATGTGAAGTTTATTTTATTTTTGTGCGAATTTGTATTATTTTGTTGCACAATTGTGACAGCACGCTGCTGAGGTGTAGGGAGATTTTTTTTGGAAAAAATCTAAAAAACCTACATAATGCAGTAGGATGCTGTCAAAATTGTGCAGCAGGGTTTGGGGAGGACATGTGCTCCTTTAGAGTCCTCCCCAAAGAGGTGGTCCACAGACTTGCCATATAAGTTATTATGTATAAATAAAAATTAAATAATTAATTAAAATAATGAATTAATTGTGATTGGCTTAAAGGTTTTAGCAAGGACTTATAGGAGAGACATGTCCTCCCCGAAGCCACGTTGGCCCGACTCATGAAATTTGACTATGAGAAACGTGGGTCCGACGTGGTCGTTCCTAATTAGTTGAAATTGTCGTCACTAATGGCTTTTGTGACGAGGCGTTGGGGATGACAAAATGAGGAGGACGTGTCATCTCTAGTGAGTCTTTAGTAACAACATGTCGTCTCTATAGTCCTGAAATCGTCGTCCCCATTGGTGCCGATTGTTGTAGTGATATACCAATTTAATTAAGAAGTCGGACACTGTTTTAGAAAATGGTTTATACGTACTAATAGTGAATGAAAATAGAAATAGCTGAAAAGAAAAGAATATTAATTAATCAGACCAATTTTTTTGAACGGCAATTTTATTAAGAGACTCTAGCAACATGCTAGAGAAAAATAGTAACAACAAGTTACAATAAGAGAGTACAAGCCATTCATGGATTTTGAATCCAATCAAACCATAATGAAATTGATTTATTAAGCTTATGCCTAATCCAAGAATAAGAGAGAACTTTGATTTCTTCTTCTAAGATGTCTTTTCGAAGAGGCTTTAAAATTAAAGTAGACGTCTAGATACAATTTACGCGTTATTTATTTTAGAGGCGAGTTAAGTAGTCGTGACCAAATTAACCTTCCAATGTTATATTCTAGTCCTATCGAATCAAATTTTTGAATAACATATTTTCAATGAGCGCATATTTGAACAAGCTAGAATCTTTTTATCTAACGTAACAAACATTAATTTTTGATCATTTAGGCTCAAAATCCCAACTTGTGTACTACTTGGTCATGTATCATAGTTTTGAATTTCGTATTTTTATTCTAATTGTGTACTACGTATATTATTTGACCATTTATCCCTACTATTTTACACACTTTCTTAATCATATTAGGGTAAAATGTTCAAAACGATACGCACAATTAGAATATATATGATTCGCCAAAAGAAGAAATTCGAGTAAAAGGTACGGTGACATTGTTAAGCTCTTCGTTTTGGCCCCACCAGGTGTCACGTCAGCTTCTCACTTCCACTTCAAAATACTCCTTCACTCATAATATACATTTAACCTTCTTATTTGAGGCCCACCCACAATCACATTTAATAAAATATACATTTTTTTGTTTGTCTTTTTCTTGCTCACTTCCCCGGCGAGACATTGGATGAGGAAGAGTGAGGAGTGTTGGGATTTAACAAACTATGTAACCAGTTTAGCTACGAGTACGCAGCGGAATTGATCTAATTTTAGCACAAAGATTAACACATAATAAAAGGGAAGTAAACTAACATTTAAGCTTTAGATCCTGAAAACGAATTAGCAGTTAAATTACTACCTATACGGTTGCTCATTCAAACACGTCAACCAAGTATGAGTCGATTGCTAGTCAACCTTCACGTACCAAACACCTCGTGTTGAATCGATTACCAAACGCACCACTTGAGTCTATAACCGAAACCAAGTAAACCGAATAAACCTTAAACCGAATTCGGTTAGGGTTTAAAACCTATAACCGAATTCCTATGAACTGAAACCCTAGTTAGGGTTTATTGATTCGTCGAGCTAGGAGATCGCCAAACAAACACCTCGTGTAGATCTTTAATAGCTAAATAAGGAAAACAAGGAAACCAAAAACCCTTTTAGGGTTTTAGTCGAATTCGGTTGAGGGAAACCAAGAACCGAAAATCCCTTGTGGGATTAAATTAGGTCGAACAAGGGAAAGAGGGGAACCTATTAGGGTTTTTAGGGATTTGATTGTTGTGAATGAATAAAGAATGAGGTGTAGGGTATGTGTTTATATAGGCACAAAACCCTAGCCTAATTATTGTACAACAAGGAAACATTGTTTCATTTTCCCCCTCTTGCTCTATAAACGAACCAAACACCCCTTTCTAGAACCTAGGGGAGTTCGGCTAAACAATAGCTCCCCTCGGGTTTGGGCTTTGTTCGTTTTAGTCCCTCGGGTTTATTATTTAAATATTCGTTACATTAGTTATACAAGTAACTGTAAATAACGATTATTTAAAACCTTATCGTGAAGTAAAACATACCCTAAGTGTTTAACGTGTGTGCACTCAATAGGCTTACGTATTTTTAATGTATAACTTGCGGAACCAACTAACATATTCCAACAGCTCCCACTTGGGAGTCAGAGTAGCAGGCTGCATATATACTGATAATTGGTAACGTCTAGCAAACACACACAATTACCTTTAGATTATAAATACTTGAGATAAAGTTTCAGGAACAATCTCATCTTATAATGGTTAGTTTATATCTTGCTTTTATCATTATCCCTTTATTTTAGATACCGTTAAACCATGGATATAGATCCTAACTCATTCCATATAGTTTAACATTATGTTTCTCGTTATAAAAATAATTTAGATTTACCAAATGTAATCAAGAATCATCTTGTATTACTCTTTGGGCACGGCCATGCAATTATCTGATTAATTCTGGAGAGGGCCCATGGTATCTTACTGTACATATCAAGTGGAGAAACAAATTTTTTGTTGACTACAAGTGTTGTGGATGTTGCTTCACATCACTTACAAGAATAGCCTTATGACTACCTTATTCAGAATAGCGTTTGACTTAGACTCAAAAAGTGATATCCACACATACAGAACTTGTTTGCATCTCAAGTCTAAGGATGAATTTTAAACCATTTTCGACATTTACTCATGACGAGGATCCAAAAGTAAATATTCAAAAGTTGGGGTATCCAATATGCATCCCTTGTTAATACACATGAGTTTGGCGGGAACAATCCTTATATTCAAAGAATATAACCGACACTCACATTTGCCTTACATAACAATATTCCCATATTGTTAACCGACAATGGACATATTTAGAATGATAAAGGTCACGAGAATGCTACATAATGATTTACATGGCACAAGATACAAGATCACACCATACATTTGTTACAAAAGATTATTTACAAAAGTTTACAATTTCGCAACCTTGGAAAGTGTCAAACAATTTTATTTAAGTTAACTCCCAACGTGTCCTCGACTTTGGTCCCCAATAGTCCTTGGTTACCTTTGGTAACAACACACTTGAAAATGATACTCGAAAACATCAACAATAATGTTGGTGAGCTCGTAGGTTTTGACTCAAAACCCATTCGATGTGCCAATATCTCATACAGTTGGACAATTATGCTATATGACAGTGAATATATGCAAACGAACCCATGACTTAGCATCCACGCTAATCATGTACCAAGACCTAGCATCCCCGCTAGTATTCTCACCAGCATATACCAATGCTCTTAGGGTCGCAATTCCGATGACATCCCACACTTAAAGCCTACCAGCTGGAGCTAATTAGGGTGAAGAACTACATCCCTTTCCATGCCAAACACAGTACATGCAAGTAAGATCACATTGCACATTTTCACATAGAAGTCAAAAGCACATAAATTGTCCCAAAAATAAAACCACGTTTCGCACAGTTCAGAAAATAGTTCAAAACACATTTGAGTATCATTATCTCCCAACAGAAAAACAGTAAAAAATGGGGCTACGAGAACTCACCTCAATAGCAATAGATAGCAACCGTACAAATCACAATAAGCAACGCAAAAATAATCTCAACGCACGCACAACAGTACCCGGCCATGACCTAGCATAAATTTTTACCTCATAAATATTTGTACAAAGTTATCTTATTGTACAAGCGTTCATCTATTACTCACACGAAATCCTTATCCATTTCACCAAAACCTTTATTCTCATTTCCTAATTCGTATCCTCATTACAAATCTTTACCCTTGTTTCAAAACTTTTATCCAAAAACATGGTTGTGTGGTGGTTACGCAAAACGAATCAGTGCACTTAGGCTAAGTGCGACATCGACACTGAAAACTTAAAATATAGCCAATAATGAAAACGAAAACAACTGACCAAACGGTCCAAGAAAATCTGACGAGAAATACGCGAGATTTCTAAGATCGAAATAAATGAATAAGTATCTCGAAGTCGATACGATACAGATATGTACGTATATATATACTTATGACATATATATAATTACAAATACTTTAAATAAAATAGAAAATAATAATATTTTATTATTATTTCGTCTTTTTATCGGGCTAAGCATGATAAGTATAAAGAAAATCCTATCGTCTTATTATATTCGGGATTAAATCGTTTAATCTCAACACTTATTGTTTACAAGAGTCACTTTTTGTCTCTTTGTCGGTTCGACACAATTATTTATTTCAAAATATTTTCTAAGTGTTCTATTTTCACAAAATTTTGTCATGACTCGTTCGTTAATAAAAGATCTCCATGGTTTTCAAACCCCTTTATTTTTCCCTTCTCGGGCCCGAAAGCCCAAAATTAGCCCATTACATCTTATTTAGTCCACTTGCCATTTTAAATCAAATTTGAGTCCAAGAGTCCATTTATTAAACATTGGGCCTTATGGCCTATTAAGGTTTTAAAGTTTAGCCCGATTGTTAAAACAAGTCCATTAACCCTTTTATTTGCTATTGGGCCTCGTGGCCCATTAAAGTTTTAAGTTTAGCCCGATATCAAAACGTAGTCCAATTACAAGTTTAAATAAATGGGCCTTAAGCCCAATTAGCCGAATTGAATGGGCCGGAGCCCCATAAATCGTGATCTCAAAATATAAGCCGAAACAAATTAAATCAATAGCCCAATTTATAAACCAAGCCCAATAACCATAAGCCCAATATATATGCCGAAACCCATTTAAGCCATAAGCCCATTATATAAACTGAGCCCAATAACCTTAAGCCCAATATATAAGCCGAAACCAAATAAGCTACAAGCCCATTATATAAACTGAGCCCAATAATCTTAAGCCCAATATATAAGCCAAAACACAATAAGCTACAAGCCCATTATATAAGCCGAAACCCAATAAGCTACAAGCCCAAATATAAACCAAAAATAATAAGCTACAAGCCCAAATATAAACCAAAATAACAAGCTATAAGCTCGCATATATAAGCCGAATTCAATAAGCCATAAGCTCGAGTATATAAGCCGAATTCAATAAGCCCAAAGCCAAATATAAGTCGAAACAAATAAGCCTAAACTTATAAGCCCAAAATCGTATATAAGTCGAAACAAATAAGCTATAGCCCAAAAATATAAGTCAAAACCACAACAAGCCATAAGCTCGAACCAAATAAGTCATAAACCGAAACATAAGCCGAAACACATATATAAGCCATAAGTTAAATAAGCTATAAGCCAAAAATAAGCCAAAAATCAAATGGGCCGATCCCTTTTGTTGTTGAGCCGAGTGCAACCGAGCCCAAAACCACAACCACGGTTAGGCCGAGCCCAACAAACATAACCCAAATCCAAATAAGCTCTTTTACTAGCTTATTTTTAAGCAAAATTTCAAAATAAGCCCCAAATAAGCACTAGACTTCAAAATAAATTCACCACCACAACCAAAATTTAAAAGTATCCATTCCTTGTTTCTTTCTTTTTGACTTCAACGCACACATACACACCCATTTAACATTCGTTTTGTTTTCAAAACTCGATTTCACAACGATCAACTTGTACAACTAGTGTTAAGACACTATGAGAACCATAAAAGTACGGCTTAAAACAAAATTTAGAAAAACTTACAATCTTGATGTTCTTGGTTCGGTTTTGACGCGAATAAATAAACCCAAATCGTTCTTTTACAATCCGAAACTATCTAACACTAACCCACTATTGATTATTAACCAGTATTCTTGTTAAATCTTCAAAAACTTGGTGTTTCTTGTTACCTTGGGTGTTCATCCGAAATAGAGAGAAAGAAAGAGAGAGTTTTTGTTTTGGTTTGATTTCAAATGAGGAGAAAATGCATGTTCAAGTGATGCCAAAAACATATGTACCACACTAGGACATGGTAAAGCTAAAAACATGCCAAGGTGTCCCCTTGTTTGTCCCATACTCGGCCCAAGAATCCTAGGGGCTCGGGGTGTCAAGTTTTTGCGTCGGGTTCTCTAAAAACTCAATTCTCGCTAAGTTAAAAACGTTAGTTAGTATTTTTATTGCGTTTAAAAACATTTTTCCAATAATCTAGAGTATTTACTCGACACCCTTTTTAAATTTAAATCTCCCAAAAATTCATTTAGAACGTTACCGGTTGCGTCAGGACCAAAAACATGAATTTTTGTTTAAACTAAACCGAACCTTTTCCATCATTTTAAAAAGTGTTCCAACTTTCAAAATACGATTTGAAACTTTTGATTTGCCCAAAGTTTTCACTTTAACGACCGATACAGTCTTTTACCGAATTTCTTGAAAACGCCCGTTTTCTTATAGCTTTCAATTTACACCTCAACGATTTACGTTTGATCCAATGTTTCTTCAATCTATAAAATATTTCATTAAATAAGTTTACTCAATTCACCCAAAGCTTATGAAACTCAATTTTAAATTTACTGTCGTGCTGGTACGCGCTGCGTGACGATTTCTGCTAAACGCGAGATAACTTCCCGGAAAGCACCGAAAGACTACATAACCATTCCAAAACAAAAAGACGAATAAAAAATGATCCTCTTACGATACATATGACTCTCTCAAAACTCGCTTAAACCGTAATTGTTTTTACGCAAAATAGGTCAACCGAAGTCAACTTTTCAGCTTTCTCCAAGAAAACTGACAAAATCAAAAGACTCTAATATAATCATAATATTTTATAATACTTAACCCAGGAAAAGTTACCGGTTATCACAGTCTAACCCCCTTAAAGGAATTTTGCCCTTGAAATTCAACTCAAATCCTCAACCATGATCATCCACAGGGAAATCCCATTCCCTAACTCAATACACTGGCCTTCTAACAAATTGGTCTCTTCAAGCGGGGTTTCTTCCAATTCTCTTAAAGACCTAGTTCTAACGTTCAGTCCTTATACTCTCTCATGATTCTTTTAGATCCTATCCACTCAATATGATAATCTCTCCTATTATCCCTTAGTTTACTAGTCAATCCTTAATCTCTAGGTTACATGGTTTTAGTCAGGCATCCGAGTATGACCCGGATCTCGACATAGCATCAAAACTCTAATACTTTTGATAGTACCAAATTGTCTTAGTTTTTCTAGTCTGCGTGACCAATACTACAAGGGTGCATGCCTCACATATCATATCTCATGTCTTACTCGAGCAAAACAGTCTACGGCCCACTTAACGATGTCTACTCAACTCTCTCTCCCAAGCAAACTCTACTTGGCTAAGTACCTTATGCCCTACCTTGCTAGGAAGGTTGTAATACCAATTCTTAATCTTTCATCATTCTAACCAAAATGGTAGGGTTTCAAGTTCATTCACTATATCGCATTCAATCTCCGTGTGACTTTACAGTGTTCCGCTTAACTGCTTATCCTCCTATCATAATGGTAAAGTCGAGCAACCCGATTATGTTTCAATCACATGAATAACGCATGGTAACCATGCTCACAAGCACTAGGCATATCTATCTATCCAAGACGAAATAAGAATACTACTATTCATTACCCTTATTAAAATTTATGTACCAAATTTCTTCCTACTAACATAACTACGATTTTTTTAATAAAGCCAACTACTGACTGATACTAATCAGTTCATGTCTAATACTACTCTAAACTGTCAGGCTTACATCCCACACTAACTGATGCTACTCAGTTTAGTGTTATAAAAAATCCAAACCAAATCTCATATCGTCTACCGCTCCCATATGGTCCCTCTCCTGCTCTAAAGCAGTAACACGACCTCTTATCTCCTGTAACTGACGCTGCAAGGAGGCATGCTGCACTAACATGTCATGAATCAG
Organism: Tanacetum coccineum; assembly: GCA_026074375.1. Lineage (NCBI taxonomy): Eukaryota > Viridiplantae > Streptophyta > Magnoliopsida > Asterales > Asteraceae > Tanacetum > Tanacetum coccineum. The sequence continues at coordinate 12,644 of BQNB010048468.1, forward strand.
TCTGTGGTCATCATACCTTACCCGTGACATACTCGTCATTCGGGTGTCAACACGCTCTGCCCATGCCTCCAATGCCAGCATGAGCCTCTATAAACCTCCAAACATCACGGCAGTCCTCTCTTGTTTGTGCTTTAGGCTTCTAAGTCGATATCTCTGGGAGAAGATCTCATCCCTAATTGCCCCTGATCTAGTATATAACTTTCTCACATCCTTATCAATCTCTGCAAATAAGGTAGGTGGCATCATGTCCAAACACTGAGTATGATCCTAAAGTATACCCCAATAAAGCTCTAATTGTGCCCCTATCTCTATGAACTGGTCCTCGTCCACTGGAATGGTGGCTGCCACGGGTGAAGCTATAGAGGATGGGACGGTCAGTGATATCATAGGTGATGAAATAGGTGAAGGGACGGCAAAAGGTGCTGGAAAAATAGGAAGTACACAAGACAACCACTCAGGAGATGGTGGTGTTGGAACGGGTGGTGCTGGTGGTGGGTAAGTAGGAATATCAATGTAAGTCATACCATTATCTGGGTCTATCCATGTGGTGAGTGTGGGTTGCCTAAGTGTTGACACCCTCTCTGTCTCTCAGGCTCTGGTACAGATCTAGAACCATGTCCTACCTCAAACGTACTGTGTACCTGATCCTTATCTGCTGCTAACTCTTGGCGTCTCAATGCCTTATAACCAAGTCATAAAGGCTCGCTCGTGGCTACCTCTACAACCGGAGTTGCCTGCTGCTGACCCTCAGGTATAACCTCCTCCTCCTCCTCTAAACCAAGTCCATCACTGTCTATACTACAAACCTTGTCATCTAAACTACGACCCTTATCATCTAACCCATGACCCTCATCATCGAACCCATGACCCTCATCATCCTTATCCGAACTCTCATCTCCTCCATCCTCATCAACATCCTCCTCTCCTATCTTATCCTCCTCGCTATCGGTGTCTAATATGGGCTCAAACGTACCTCTATACCTCTTCCGTACGGGAAGGGTCAGTGATGGTGATGGTATCTTATAAGAGGATCTATACCTCTTACGGAAGGCTGAATCCGACAAAGTCATCGCCTCTGTCACTCTGGCCGAATGACCAGAAGACATGACGGTTTAGGCACGCACGGTCATGCGCGCCATCCTACGATGAAATAAGGCTTGGGTAGGTGTAGGGGTAGGTAAAGTACGGGTAAGTGGGTGATCTGGCGACAATGGTGCATTGGAATCCGATGACGTAGATCTCGCACTAGACGTGTCAGAATCCTCTGACTCCTCAACATGACAAGCGGGTGGTGTACTATCAGGAAGTGAAGTGGGTGATGCTACAGTGTGTGGTGACTCAGGCGTCTCAGTCTCAACAAGGCCCTCAAAAGGTTCGGATTCCGTGTCTGTCTCAACTAAATAAGCATGCCTAATAGCCTTATAAGGATACTCAGGAAATGGTACAGGAACTCGGGAGCTCTGATATCCGTCAGCCTGGGTGGAACTCTCTGGGTCAACAAACACTGGGTTAACAACATGTGATAACACGATAAAAAGGGTATAAATATCTCATAAAATATTATTATCCAAATTAACAGCATCATTATGCTTACATATACAAATCATCATAGCGTTCGAAATTAGACGTTCGTAACCGTATATATATATATATATATATATATATATATATATATATATATATATATATAGTAGGGATCCAGTGAGAAGTAAATTAAAATAAAAAGTGGTGAGAAGTGACTAAAACCACACATTTGAGATGCAACGACTTTCATTAGATGCATTTTTATTCATCTAGATGCACCATATAGAGTTTCGAAAGTTAATTTGATGTGTAGATGGTGCAAATTGATTTTCATGATTTTGGCACATGTAGAGGACCAAAAAATAAGAGAAATCATGAAATGCATCTAAAATACGTATATGCATCTAATTAAAAGCTAGAAAACACATTATGATGCATTATAATGCATCTAAGATTATAGAGATGCATCTAATTTAAGTCGATGCATCTCGGATATGCGGTTATAGTTACTTCTTATCCTTCTTATTTTAAGAAAACTTCTCATTTGATCCTAACTCTATATATAAAGTTAGTCACATGTTTTTTTGCCGCCATCTTTAAAAGTCCCCCAATTAGCTATAGCTATCTCTTATCTACTCATGTATCATTCTTCAATCACAAGTTGTTTTTTCGCATGCTTTAGTTTTCGCTAAAGAAAAACGAACGTGGAACGTAAATTTGAATGAAAAACGAGTTATATGTCATTCGAATTGCTCAGATTAACCCGTTTAAGATTTTAAAACCCGAATAACCTGATCGAACTATGCTTTTTTCAGTTTCAGATCGGACTAATCGGATCAAAATAACACCCCTACAGGTGACTGACTAATGACTAGAACCATTTGTTTTACTGCTGCTCTCCCAGAGACATTAAAAAAAATATGTCTATTTAACAAAGTGTGACGACTTCTGTTAAAACAAGCTGATTTGCTACATATGCAACAACTTGACAACCATCTGGTTCCAAAACATCCTGTAAGCCATTGGAATTCATACATCCAACACATAAATGCTTTTCGCGCCGATGGACAATGTTAATAGACAGACAAGCATCATTGGCAAAACAGAAACAAAATCAAAACACCATGTAGCTAAGAGCATATATGTCTTCTACAAGCAAGTTCAAAACAAAGCAGGTTCACTATCCCGTAAACAACATAATCTTAATGCTAGTACAAAAAATACAGATACTAGTGCAAGATTCAGTCATATGCTTTTTCCCAGTCCTCCACTACCACATCATCCTGTTTTAATGCCGCACCTGCATTACTTGAAGTAGTCGATGACGATGATGGTTCATTCTTAAAGAGGACATTACTTGCTAAAACTTTACCTGATTCCTGACTACTACCAACTTCAGATTCCAAAATGCTCCATCTATTTGCTGACGAAGTGGTGATCAAAGGGCCTTCTTTGACCTTCCATGGTGATGTTTCTGGGTTGACCCACTCTTGTGCAACAATCCATGAGTCGGAGTGATCCTGCTGCACAACAGCTTTCTTCCATGGATTTGTCGTTGAGGCACCACCACCCCAAACATTGCTACTAACTCCGGTTGATGATGTCCCATTGGTGCTTAGTACAGCTGCACCATGATAAACAGAACCATGATCTAACCGTCTCATAGCAGTTGCAGCTCGAGCCGGATCACTAAACACAACCAATGCATTTTTATCATTCAACCACACCAATTCACATTCGCCACCAAATCTCAATACCAAAGCACTCACATCTGCATCCCCTGGCAGATCAAACAAAGCCACAACTAGCCTAGGATCGACGTCCACCAGAGGATCAAAACTTGGTGGATGTATCAAATTTAACGGGTTCAGCCCTTTGGTTCCAAGAATCCGACTAGGTGCCTTAGACTTTGGTGTAACATGAACCACAATGAACCATTTCGGTTCCCAACCAGCAGCACGTATTGACAGTTTCCATCTATCTGCAATTAATCTCACTGCATCTCTCTTCTCTTTTAACATTGGACAGAAGACATGAACCTTGATGGTCCCATTGCTCAGATTAACCCGTTTATGATTTTAAAATCCGAATAACCCGATCGGACTATGCTTTTTCAGTTTCGGATCGGACTAATCGGATAAAAATAACACCCCTACAAGTGACTGACTAATGACTAGAACCATTTGTTTTATTGTTGCTCTCCCAGAGACATTAAAAAAAATATGTCTATTTAACAAAGTGTGACGACTACTGTTTTCACAAGCTGATTTGCTACATATGCAACAACTTGACAACCATCTGGTTCCAAAACATCCTGTAAGCCATTGGAATTCATACATCCAACACATAAATGCTTTTTGCGCCGATGGACAATGTTACTAGACAGACAAGCATCATTGGCAAAACAGAAACAAAATAAAAACACCATGTAGCTAAGAGCATATATGTCTACTACAAGCAAGTTTAAAACAAAGCAGGTTCACTATCCCGTAAACAACCTAATCTTAATGCTAGTACAAAAAATACACATACCAGTGCAAGATTAAGTCATATGCTTTTTCCCAGTCCTCCACTACCACATTATCCTGTTTTAATGCCGCAACTGCATTACTTGAACTAGTCGATGACGATGATGGTTCATTCTCAAATAGGACATTACTTGCTAAAACTTTACCTGATTCCTGACTACTACCAACTTCAGATTCCAAAATGCTCTATCTATTTGCTAACGAAGTGGTGATCAAAGGGCCTTCTTTGACCTTCCATGGTGATGTTTCTGGGTTGACCCACTCTTGTGCAACAATCCGTGGGTCGGAGTGATCCTGCTGCACAACAACTTTCTTCCATGGATAATTTGTCGTTGAGGCACCACCACCCCAAACATTGCTACTAACTCCGGTTGATGATGTCCCATTGGTGCTTAGTACAGCTGCACCATGATAAACAGAACCATGATCTAACCGTCTCATAGCAGTTGCAGCTCGAGCCGGATCACTAAACACAGCCAATGCATTTTTATCATTCAACCACACCAATTCACATTCGCCACCAAATCTCAATACCAAAGCACTCACATCTGCATCCCCTGGCAGATCAAACAAAGCCACAACTAGCCTAGGATCGACGTCCACCAGAGGATCAAAACTTGGTGGATGTATCAAATTTAACGGGTTTAGCCCTTTGGTTCCAAGAATCCGACTAGGTGCCTTAGACTTTGGTGTAACATGAACCACAATGAACCATTTCGGTTCCCAACCAGCAGCACGTATTGACAGTTTCCATCTATCTGCAATTAATCTCACTGCATCTCTCTTCTCTTTTAACATTGGACAGAAGACATGAACCTTGATGGTCCCACCACTTCTACCCCTCCCGAGAACCAACATTTTGCATCTCTCTTCCACTGACAATACCCACTTAGGATCACGTCTAAATAAGTCTCCCAGCATATCAGAAACTGCACTACTCTCGCCAAAATGGAGTGCCTCTAAATTTGTATCGACCCCAAAAGCATCTGCCAGAACCTTTTTACGTTCCACTTTAGAACATTCATCGTCACATGTGAGTTTCCTCTGTCCAAGTGGAATCTTCTTACCATTTACTTCAACTGGTTGAAGTGGCACAGGCAATCTCTGAACGACAGATGCTTCAAGAACAGTATCTACATTATAACCACTATTATTGCTGCCACCAACATCACAAGGAACAGTTGCGGTTATTCGACCACAGGAACATGTTATTGTGATAGGAAACTTACATCTTACATCCGGACACGTACTATGCGGATGGCATAGAGAAGTGCACGTGTGCCTGCAGTCTCTCCGCGGGGCCCCACATGTCTGACCACATGAAACCTTTACACCGAAAGTGGACCCACCAGATGATGACGATGATGAATCACATAGAGACGGATGGCACGTTCTTAAACATGTATGCATCCCACACTGCCTCATTTTCCCACAAAGTTTATTACATCGGATATCTTTTGAACCGCATGGTATGTTTCTGAGAAAAACATGTCCCCCAATGCATTCTTTTGGTATTGGAACTGAACATGGTGGACAGTCTCTAAAGTGACAGCTGTGTGAGGACGGGTGACCACATGGTTGAGGAACCTAACACGGGTATTGACAAGAATTTTATTCTTGAATGGTGTTATTATAATGAAGTTTGTTTGATCATTAATATCGATCCTGGAGATATGGAGACCTGGAGATATGGAGATTCAAGACCTCTAAACAGTGGTATCAGAGCGCAAGGGATCAAGCAACACAACAATTCATGATCAATCATCAATCAAGAAGATCCTGCCTTTGGAAAAAAGAGGCAGCGAAAGAATAGAAAGAAAAAGAAGAGATGGTCAGGTTTTCTTTTGAAGAAGATATATCAGAAATTGAATATATCTCAGTATGCACTTTGGCCAAAGAAATTGGTGAATTTGCAGGAATACTCGGGCACCAGAAATTCCTACATATGTAGAAGAAGACTCACAGAGTCGGTTACCATTGAAATTTTTGGTAAGGTTTGTGCACCGGTTGCTGCTCAGGGAAAAACTAGAGCATTGGAATCAGACTGCAAGGAATAACAAACTGCATACTATGGAAAATGATCAAGGCAAGAATAGACCATCTACATCAAGACTTCTTATTTGGTTTATGATAAGAAGAATTCAAGACATCAAGCTTTAAATCCAGATTTAAAGGGTTTTGAAGAAGGCATCAAGAACAAGAAGATTGAAGACACAAAGATTAATAGATTAGGGGGGAATATGTTGGAAAACATAATCCATTAATCTTTGTTAAGGGGCTGCAAGTCGACACAGGAAGAAGAAACAATGACAGCATTCATTCAACAGGCCCTGAACTCTTTTAAAGCCTGTAATATTAATGTTTCTGTTGGACTTCCAGGCCCAGACCCAAATATTAAAAGATACGACTATTAGTTTTAGAATAGGGTTACAACTTTTACTTTATTAGAACCGGTGTATCCTTCACAAAGGCACCGATTTATACATTATAAATAGGATAGAATTCTGTTGTAACATTCAACCCTTTTCAGTATTATATCAGATTTATTTAAGGGTTCATCCCACTTTCTTGTTCCTGTTATTTTATTCTTGAATGGTGTTATTATCATGAAGTTTGTTTGATCATTAATATCGATCCTGGAGATATGGAGACCTGGAGATATGGAGATTCAAGACCTCTAAACATTATGCGGATGGCATAGAGAAGTGCACGTGTGCCTGCAGACTCTCCGCGGGGCCCCACATGTCTGACCACATGAAACCTTTACACCGAAAGTGGACCCACCAGATGATGACGATGATGAATCACATAGAGACGGATGGCACGTTCTTAAACATGTATGCATCCCACACTGCCTCATTTTCCCACAAAGTTTATTACATCGGATATCTTTTGAACCGCATGTTATGTTTCTGAGAACAACATGTCCCCTAATGCATTCTTTTGGTATTGGAACTGAACATGGTGGACAGTCTCCAAAGTGACAGCTGTGTGAGGACGGGTGACCACATGGTTGAGGAACCAAACACGGGTATTGACAAGATGGTGGCGGTGTACCACATGGTAATGGTGGAGGAATTGAAGATCTTCCACATGCACATGTCAGGTCGGTGAAAATCGTCTCTTGGCAAGGAGGGCAATGACCACTGTGACATAACGTTTCACAATCATGTTGCCCGCATCTTAGCTTCTTCTCACAAGGCTTAGAACACAAATGTGGGTCCCAACCTTGGGTGGCGGCACTGTTCTTGGAATTAGATAGGGGGCAACACTTGTCACTGCAACGGTGTCTCCCAAAATTCTTTTTTCGCCCACAAGGTTTATCACATTTGAACGTTGTGTCTGCTCCATCCGTCATGGTGGTGGTGCTGTTGAAACATTCCACAGTCCTATAAGTTGATCCACAACGACATTTTTGAGTAACCATAACCCGACATGGTGCACATGACCCTGGATGGTATATAACCTTGTCCGCCTTGAGCAGGTCGGGATTAGATCCAAACAACTATGTCTCTCTTCTTGTAGGCTCGATTTACCACAAGGACATGACGTAATCCTACCTGGCAACAACTCACAGTCCTCACAAACACCAGGATGACATGTTTCTTTACAGACATGGTTTCCACACCAAATAGGTTTTCCACAAGATGAATTGCACGAAAAGATACCATCATTTTCCACATTTGCATGTCCTTTCACAGCCATATCACAAGGACCCACATGACATGTCTTGGAACAGCAATGTCGTAGACAATTTAGCGGCTTACCACAACGCTGGCCACATGTACAAGTTAAATTGAAATTTGAAAACTTACAAAAGAGGGTTTTGAAGACGAGATCGACACGAAACCAACAACCCAAACGTTGTTTTTCCTTTGCCCAAACCTTTTAGAATCATCCCAACACGCTTAAACATTCATGTTTTTGATCAAAGTTGGAAAATTTATGGATTTATGTGTGTGTGTGTGTGTGAAATCGAACGCAAGAGGGAAAGGAAGAAAAGGGGAGGAAGAATTTTTTTTGTGTGGAAGAAACGTGTGCAAAATATCTAGATATACATGTTCTTAGGAGACCAAGGCCCTAAAATCTTGCCTCCTTGTCTCCTATTTGGTTCGACCAGTCAAGGGGATCTAAGAGGGTCTCGGGTTGCTTCATTTTGTGTCGAGTTGCCTTAATACTCATTGTTCGTGATTTTAAAATGTGACCCGAAGTTTCTTAGTATTTTTATTGTGTTTAAAATCACTTTTACATGAATTTAGACTATTCACATGACATGTTTTAGAGTTAGATTGTCTTAGATTTTGTATTGACAATTTTGGACGTGTCGGAACGCGTTTTTTGACATTCTAAGCCGTTTGCAGGACAAATCTCTCGGAAATGAATCAATTAAGATTGTAAACCTCTAAAAAGGTTTAATGTATGAAATAAAGATTTACTGAACAATGAAAATGTAGATTGACTACCGTCAATACAGTAACTGACCCGACAAAAATATTAAAAGTCATAAAGTCAAAGGACTAAAATTGTACATTGTGGAACTAAAAAATCCGCAAGGGTTACATTCTACCCCCTTTAAAAGAAATTTCTCCCCAAAATTTAACTAGTACTAGAGCTGAAGAGATGTGGGTATTTGAGTGTCATCTGATCCTCACGTTCTCAAGTGAACTTAGGTCCTCATTTCAAATTCCATCGAACCTTGACGATGGCAATTCTACTCTGCTTTAGCTTTTTGAATTCACGCTCTAGGATTTCTACTAGTTCTTCTATAAAGTTTAACTTAGCATCAACTTGGATGTCATCTAAAGGTATTTGTAATGTTGGATCAGCTAAACACTTTTTGAAGTTTGACACATGAAACATGTCATGAACACCATTTAGCTCTTGAGGTAGTCTTAGTCTATAGGCTACAAGACCGATCCACGCCTTTCTAAGGTGACACTTTGACTAAGACATGATCACCTACAATGAATTTAAGGGATTTCTTACGTTGGTCAGCATAGCTCTTTTGAAGATCTCATGCAGCCTTAAGCCTATCCTTGATTTGTGAGATCTTCTCAGTGGTTTCTTGCACAAGTTTTGGTCCTATTAGTTTTCCTTCTCCTACTTCTTCCTATAGGATTGGTGAACGACACTTTCTCTCATAAAGTGCTTCAAACGGTGCACATCTCACACTAGAATGGTAACTATTGTTGTAAGAGAATTCAACCAATAAAAGATGAACGTCCTAACTTCCTCCAAAGTCCATGACGCATGCCCTGAGCATGTATTTCAAGGTTTGAATGGTACGCTCGCTTTAACCATCAGTATATGGATGGTAAGCCGTACTTATGTCTAGTTGGGTTCTTAGTGCTTCTTGCATTGACTACCAAAACCTTGATGTAAAGTGACTATTACGGTCGAATATGATTGAAATTGGCACTCCATGCCTTGCAATGATTTCATTGAGGTAGAGTCTAGCTAGCCTATCCATCTTATAGTCCTCACGAATAGGTTGGAAATGAGCAGACTTTGTCAACCTGTCCACAATAACCCAGATTGCATCATGCCCATTTTCATCAGCTTATTGTCTCAGTTTATTCTTTCAAAACTCCTTAAAAACCTTTAGATCGTCTCCTATAAGCTCTTATAAGCTTATTCGATTTCATCTTTTATGTTTTTAAGCAAGTTTGTTTGTAATAAGCTACAATAAGCTCGGATCTAGCTTATTTTGTGCTTAAACTGTTTTAGTGTTATTAGAAGCTCATATTATCTGATTTAATAAGCTCCTAAATAGCTTATTACATTTCATTTGAGCTTATATTGTCTAGATTAATTTTCATTTATGTTTTTAAGCAAGTTTATTTGTAATAAGCTACAATAAGCTCGGATCTAGCTTATTTTTGTGCTTAAATTGTTTTAGTGTTATTAGAAGCTCATATTATCTGATTTAATAAGCTCCTAAATAGCTTATTACATTTCATTTGAGCTTATATTGTCTAGATTAATTTTCATTAGCTTATTTGCTTATTCGTTTTGTGATTTGAATAGTTTAAATGCTTGTGGCTTATTAGATTCCTATTTACTGTCTTTGTTTGCTTATAAGTGGTTATAGTAGCTTATTTGGTTAAGTTTTCGCATAGCTTATTAACATTTAGATTCGATTTATAAAGAAGTGCTTATTGTATACATAACTATGAAAAAAGCATTCAATAACTATGAAAAACTCTTGGGGGAAAGAATGGGGAGCATGAGGGTACTCAAAGGTTTTGTTTGACTTCTTTGAATGTGTGTCCGAACTAATATTTAGTATGGGAGGTTCTAGATGGGTTTTATGTTCAATTAGTATTTAAGGAGGCCCATTAAGGTTTTTTAGAATTAGGGTTTGGGTGCCTATGTAAACACCTATAACCTACTTCATAATTTTCTCATTTCTAAAAACCTTTCCTCCTCCCTCCCTCACCGAAATCGCCTGGCCCCTCTCTAGGCTTGTTAAGGGTTTCGGTTCCACACCTCAACTGAATTCGGTTGAACCCCAATTTGGATTTTCGGGTTCTTTGATTAGGGTTTTGATCCAAGAAGGTACAATTGTTGCTTTGTTCGTGAAGTTAAGTCTAGACAACTTAACGTGTTCGGTTGATGTGATTGTGTGAGCAACCGTAGAGGTAATTGTTTTAATCACTTATTTATTCTTTTTCTTGATCAATTGGCTAAGAGGTATGTGTTTCTATTTACTTCTTATTATTTGTTAACCTATATGCTATTACTAGATCCATTCCGCTGCGTACTCGTAAGCTAATGGTTACCTAGACTATTAAATCCCAACATGAACTTCCATATCGATAACACCATCGGTGCCTTCAACAATACCCCCAAGGTCTCTTCATAGTAATCCTTTGATATATGTATATACCTAAAACATACATAAGATCATTCTTTTTTATTAGGTTCCTAATACTTTGGGTGCAGGCCCTTCTGTTTCAGTTTTTACGATCATTATAGATAAAAAATTTAAAATGGAAAAATTAGTGTTGAAATCCTTGGACTATCTTATATGCTCACATATTAACTTGGTTTTGCAGGAGTTCCCACCTACAAGAAAATTATACGTCCAAGTCTATGGCACCAAAAAACGTTCGAAAATAAAACAGACATCCATCATATTGAGCACTAACCTTAAAACGGCTTAAAAGTAGAGGTATGATCATTCCACATCAAGTTTCGTCAATGAAATTTTGAAAAAACATATTCGAACCATCCTTTTTTTTTTGAACCAGACAGGTATTGAAACTTTAAAACCATTGATGCCATACTTGAGGCGAATAAATGAAGGTGTGAACAAGATATATGCCTCAAAAACTTTGCTTCTCCTACAAGAAGATGGAACTTTAAAACCATTAACAATCGAGTTGAGTTTGCCTCATCTGAAGGAGATATTTTGTTCCTATTATTAATGTATACACCCAGCTCAAGAGGGATTAGAAGACCAGTTTGGCAGTTGGCAATAGGCTTAGTGTGGCGTTTATGATTTCAGTTTTCATCAAATTATTTATCCACTGTACTCTCTCTCAAACCTTAGTATGACACTTTATGACTAAAGATTGCTTTAACATTTTTCTTAACTGAATTCATAAAATTACAGGTTGAGCTAGGCATGCGGTTGTTTTGAGCCATTTGTGATTGCTGCAAATACAAACAAAAAAAAAAAACACAAAATCAGGCAATCTTAGCGTTACGCCAACCCAATCTATAAGCTTCTATTATCCTCTCTTTCTGTGATATTATGAATTATCAATGCTTTTGCGAAGGCAGATCCTGATCAATGGAGGAGGTTTCTTGAGGATACTGTATTTCCTGGAAATATTCTAAGGAATTGTCTTTCGTGCGTTGTATAAAGATGGGGTCTTCTCCTCAACAAGCCTTTTGCCGGCGGGATTTGTGAAGAGGTTAGCTCCTGATTGAAGTCTAAGTTACTTTTGTAGGTGTATTATTACTATTTTTTTTTTAGGGTATTTTATGGTAAACACAAAACACTCTGTGGTTTTTTGTCAGTTGTGCGTTTCTATTTAGCATCATGGGTTTTTTAATTCTTATCGAGGGTTAACCTTATGCAGTTGGACAGGCTTGAAATGTTGTCGCTAGCGTTTATTGGGTAGTGGTTTTTCTTGACATTTTTACTTCACGAATGTTGTTTTTGTCCAGGTATCGACGTAGAACTCCAATCATGGTGGAAGGAACTACAAGAAGTGGGACATGGTAACAAGATCCATGAGTCCTGGTGCACCAAATTGGATTCCTGTCAGGCACTAATAGACATTTGCACAACTTTCATACGAGTGGCTTCTGCTCTTCATGCAGCTGTGAACTATGGGCAATACCCTTATGTTGGTTTCTACCTAATCGCCTAACTCTAAGTCATAGGTTTATGCCTGAACCAAATACTCCCGAGTATGATGAACTTGAACAAAATCCTGAAAATGTTTTCTTAAAGACCATTACTCCGCAACTACAAACACTTCTTGGGATTTCACTAATTGAATTATTATCCAAACATCCATCATATGAGGTGTACCTTGGACAAAATAGTGAATCCTGAGTTGGACCCGGCGTGGAACCTCTCAAGGCATTTGAGAAATTTGGGAATTAGCTGAGAGAGACTGAAGGAGAGGAATTGACGAGATATAAACAATGACGAAAGGATAAGATAGGGTTGTGGACGTGATGTACCTTATACGCTACTACTACCCGACGGCGAGATGGATGAAGGCGGAATCTTTGACAAGGATGAGGTATTTTTCAACAAACTAATATTACTTCCTCAAGACTCTCATTGGTGGTACATCTCTTATAAAGTCTTGAACTGAATATGATTAAGAGTATACATATGAATCCTCACAATAATAGTCCAACTTTTTGGATATAAGAGTTTAAGAAGGTATATGCATTACATATGTCCTACGAACGACTTTTAACCTAATTTGGATTCCCTTTTTTATAAATGTTGGTTTCATTAACCCAAAAGCGCATGTATCCAAGTCTCATGGAGAACTATTCTGGCTTAACAAAAAAAAGTATCAGGTCACTGCACAAGAAAGGGGTGTTTGGATCTGCTCACTACACAAACAAGGAAATACATATATCAAATGTATATATCAACTCACCATATAAATGAGGTATGTTTAGATCAGTTGTCTACAATTCCTTCGTCAAACCATGTTTGATACTGCATACGACTTTTAACCTGATTTAGATTAGCTTTCTTTAAACATGTTAGTTCCATTAACCCAAAAGCACATGTATCCGGGTCTGATGGAGAACTATTGGGCTTAACAAAAAAAAAGTTTTTCAGTTCATCTACTCTTTGATAATTTTACTACGTGTGTAGACCTAGAAGGAAAACCAAATATGAATATTCGAGCTCTGGAAATGGTTAAAGAATTCAGAACTCAAAGAGCTGACAAACAGGTCATGCGCCTACTCTTATGAACATCTTAATTTAATAGACATACATGGTAGATTATTGTCAATTCTGTTGGCCCTTTTCTCACGGATCATTAATCAACGATATACCAAAACAATGAAATAAAACTCTCTTTTATTAATCTGTCATCATTATCTGTTTGCAACATGTTCTATCTATTTATACATAACGAAAGAGTATAAATGAAGAGTCGTGTTGGTTCGTTTCAACCAACAGACGTGTCTTTACATTTTGTACCTGCCTATAACTATTTTTTCTAACCGCTTTGTAACTGCCATTTGTAAGCGGATTGGGATTAGCCCAATGATTGGGTTTGGCCCAATATTCTCCCCCCTAATCACAATCGTTGCGACGTAGGTCTTTAAGGCATTTGTAGTCGTCTCACATAACTTCATTTGTCTTCGTTCTTGCTTCTTTTAACACTTACTGTAACATTGATCATTTTTTTTTGATCTCTGCGATTTCTGCACTCTCTGCTATTTCTGCAATCTCTGCGATTTCTGCACTCTCTGCGATTTCTGCACTTATTTCTTTTCATATATGGTCGCAATGAGCAATGTTGGCTCTAAGTCTTCTTCAATAAAATTTGAGTGTTCTCTGACTTGATTCTTGCGTTTGTTTAGACATTGTGTCCAAGCTTGTGACATCGGTAACATGTGACTGGAGTTTTGTCTCTTGTATCTTCCTCAAAAGACGCTCGTTCTTCCCTTTTATAATTGTTCTTGTCTTGTTCTCGGCCTCGAGACTGGTTAAATCTTCCATGTTCTCTAAAAGGTTTTCTTTGGCCTTCATGTTATGTGAACATCAAACTCTCTTGACTGTCCACTGGTATTTTCTTCTTACTTTTAATTCTTTCTTCAAATGTCTTCAATCTTTCGATTGCTTCGTCTACTGACATCTCGTCTAAATCTGAGTATTGTTCAATGGATGCAACAATCTGAAGAAATTTGCCGGGTACGGCATTTAATAATTTTCGTACGACAACGGAATCTTCGATTGTGTGCCCTAGACTAGCGGCTTTGTTTACAGAGTTGTTAAGCTTTTCGGTGAAGGTGTCGATTGCATCGTCTTCCTTCATGTGTAACATCTCAAAGTCGGATTTGAGTGTTTGCAATCTTGCTTGTTGAACTCTTTCTTCTCCTATGTGTCTAGTTTTTAAGGCATCCCATATGGCTTTCGCGGTTTTGTGTTTTGAAATTTGAAGCAATTGTTCTTGTGGTAAGGCTTGGTAAAGGAATGCGATAGCAGTTTTATCTTTTCTGTTATCTGCTTGGGTTTTTTCGTTGGGTTCTATCATTTCCCATAAGCCATTCGCTTCTAGAATAATTTGCATTTGAATTGCCCATGTTGTATAGTTTGCCCCTTTCAATATAGGGCATTGAAAATGAGTTGTTGACCCAATTTCGTTTGTCTTAGAAGTATTATCCTTCCCGGACATTTTTAAAACTTTTTGTCTAAAAGTCTAAGTCTAATAACAAAAAAAATCCTTTATTTGTTATTTTATAATAAAAAATCCTTTATAATATAATAAGCAGTGTAGTCACTAGGTTATTATATTTATTTACGGGTTTAGAAAAGATATAAACTTAAAACTAAGGGTTAAACTTTTCTAAAAACTAAACTATGAATTTATATATAACTAAAAATGATATATATAAAAGATGAAAAGTGGAGGGGTGAAAAAAGATTTTTATAAAACCTGTTAGGGTTAAAATCCCTAGTGTGTCCTCCTTTTTTTGTTATAACCCGCCTCCTTTCTTTCTTATCTCTTTGGGGAGTTCGTCTCCTTCTTGTTCCTCTCTGTCTTTGATGGTGATTAATCCACCGTTGAGGATGGCCCTTATCCTATCTTCCTACTACGATTATGTTCGTAGTTTGGTGATTCCCTTGATTTGCTTTGTGCGAAAAATTAGGGTTTCGCAATTAATTGGGGATCTTGTCCGCCTTTTAATTGGGGCTTTCTGGATAAGTGGAATCAATTGATGATTCTAACGAGGGATCGATTCAATTGAATCTTGTGTGTTTGTTCCCTTTTCTCGATGATCTAATTTTCTGTCATTTTATTGATTTTCGAATCTGGGTTTTTTCTTTTTAAAAGTTGCCTAAACCTTTTCTGGATTTGTTTTCTTTTCGGTTTATGAACTTGAAAAGAAACGAGTTTTGCAAAAATAAATTCGTGGGTAAAAACCCTTTTTTTGCCGGTGTAAAACAATCACGAGGGTGATTGCACCTTGGTGGCAGGAGAAGGATCCCCTCTTGTTTAAAAACAAGAATGATTCGAATTGAATTTGTGTTTCTGGCTGTTTTGCAAAAACTGGAAAAGTGGCCTTTTTTGATTCGAAACCAGGCAGAAAACGAAAATAGTATATGATGATTCTTGGTTAATCAACAAAAGCTCTGATGCCAATTGTTGGCCCTTTTCTCATGGATCTTTAATCAACGATATACCAAAACAATGAAATAAAACTCTCTTTTATTAATCTGTCATCATTATTTGTTTGCAACATGTTCTATCTATTTATACATAACGAAAGAGTATAAATGAAGAGTCGTGTTGGTTCGTTTCAACCAACAGACGTGTCTTTACATTTTGTAACTACCTATAACTGTTTTTTCTAACTAACTTCTAACTGCTTTGTAACTGCCATTTGTAAGCGGATTGGGATTAGCCCAATGATTGGGTTTGGCCTAATAAATTCATTCTTTACCTCAACCCCTTCCAAACCCTCCACCATTGGCACCGTTGCCTGTGGCTACTCCTGATGTAGGTTTTGGAGTTGCACCACAACGCCAATGTTCTAAAGAATCCTTCAAATTAGTTACAGTGGCCATATTGCCATTGAGACCAGCTGACAACATATGATAACAGATATGTCCAAGAACCTACATTATTATTTGCATTGCGGTTAGGTAGTAAGATTACTTGATTATCTTTGAAATATGTAATTTTAAGGTTGAGATGTCAATGAGAGTAACAATATCTGGTTTAAAGGCGAGATTGCTGAGAGGACTCCTTTCATATAAGTCGTTCTTTTTTCTTTTTACGATAATCTCAATTAAGTACAACACGACAAGAGCGCAACCTGGCTTAAAAACCTTGGCCCACAACAAGTAGGATCATAGTCCGTTGAATGGAGCCAATACAAAGCTCTAGCCTTTACAAGTTGAAACAAAGTATAACTCCTCTTCCTGTAGTCGTTGTTGAGCAACATGTTAGCTAACTATTTTAGTTGACTTTGCAATCTTCATGTTTTTTTTAGAAATTAAAAAATATGGTAACATTAGTTTAATAACCCGTACGTGTACGGGTTGAATTTTCTATGAATAAAATTATGAAACATATCAAAAATCCGTGTGTGATACATATAACAACATATTATTCGATATTTTACCAAAGCAATACTAATATGACTAATAAACGAAGGTTATTTACACATAAACACATTATCATATAGTAGTAACTTTACGATTTTGATTCCCATGGTCTTTGCCGTATGCTGTTACGCTACTTTAGTGACACAATTATATCTCGATTTGCTATTCGTTGCGTATAGCATATGAGTGGATGTGTGTGGCAAGGTCCTTATTCACAAGCCACTGTTCTCGATATATATACTTTTGACAATTCTCATTTCGTATGCAACCGATGTGGAATTCATATTGTGCATCAAGTGTAGGAAAATGATTAGACTTGTGTTGTGAATGTAATGAGACGTTCGAGAGCTAATTTTTAAGCAAAAACTTCCATCTTTTGTTATTGTAATTTGTGTTCTGGTTTCTTTGGTATTGTTTGCAACAGGTACAAACGCTCAACCGCAACACAGGATTGATACTGAAGAGGATACCGGAGAAGATGGTACTCTATAATCAAGCTGTTATAGTGGTAAGACTGACACATAAATAGGTTTGTAAGAATATCTTCACACGTGCAAATTATAAGCAAATATGATGTATTCATGTTTATTAAACTATTATTTAAGTTTTGTAAGAATATCTTCACACGTGCAAATTATAAGCAAATAATGAAGCTTTTATCTTACTAGCGTATTTTTTTATATTAGAAGTGAAAAAAATTAAGATATTCATTTTAAAAGATGATTATTTAAGTTTTGTACCCTTCACTCGTGCAAATTATGAGCAAATATTAAAACTTTGATCTTATTAGCATATGTTTTATAATAGAAATGCAAAAATTTGACATATTCTATCTTCACACGTGCAAATTATAAACAAATATTGAAGCTTTGATCATACTATCATATTTTTTTATATTAAAAGTGACAAGAATGGAGATATTGATATCTAATAGATGATTATTTAAGTTTTGTAAGAATATCTTCACACGTGCAAATCATAAGCAAGGATTGAAGATTTGATCTTACCAGCGTATGTTTTATATTAGAAGTGCAAAATATGAGATATTCATGTTTAATAGACTATTATTTAAGTTTGTAAGAATATCTTCACATGTGTAAATTATAAGCAAATAATGAAGCTTTGATCTTACTAACGTATTTTTTTATATTAGAAGTGAAAAAATTAAGATATTTATTTTAAAAGATGATTATTAAAGTTTTGTAAGAATATCTTCACACGTGCAAATTATAAACAAATATTGAAGCTTTGCTCATACTATCATATTTTTTTATATTAAAAGTGATAAGAATGGAGATATTGATATCTAATAAACGATTATTTAAGTTTTGTAAGAATATCTTCACACGTGCAAATTATGAGCAATGATTGACGATTTAATCTTACCAGCGTATGTTTTATACTAGAAGTGCAAAAATATGAGGTATTCATGTTTAATAGACTATTATTTAAGTTTTGTAAAAATAACTTCACACATACAAATTATAAGCAAATAATGAATCTTTGATCTTACAAGCATATTTTTTTTATATTAGAAGTGAAAAAAATTAAGATATTCATTTTAAAAGATGATTATTTAAGTTTTGTAAGAATATCTTCACTCGTGCAAACTATGAGCAAATATTAAAGCTTTGATTTTATTAGCGTATGTTTTATACTAGAAATTCAAAAATATGAGATATTCTATCTTCACACGTGCAAATTATAAAGAAATATTGAAGCTTTGATCATATTATCGTATTTTTTTATATTAGAAGTGAAAAGAATTGAGATATTGATATCCAATAGATGATTATTTAAGTTTTGTATGAATATCTTCACACGTGAAAATTATGAGCAAGGATTTATGATTTGATCTTACCAGCATATGTTTTATACTAGAAGTAAAAAAAATATTAGGTATTCATGTTTAATAGACTATTACTATTTAAGTTTTGTAAAAATATCTGCACACTTGCAAATTATAAGCAAATATTGAAGCTTTGATCATACTAGCTTATTTTTTTTATATTAGAAGTGAAAAAAATTGAGATATACATTTTAATAGATGATTATTTAAGTTATGTAAGAATATCTTCACTTGTGCAAATTATGAGCAAATATTAAAGCTTTGATCTTATTAGCATATGTTTTTTTTACTAGAAGTGCAAAAATATAATATATTCATGTTTAATAGACTATTATCTAAGTTTGGTAAGAATATCTTCACACGTGCAAATTATAAGCAAACATTAAAGTTTTGATCTTACTAGCGTATTTTTTTTATATTATAAGTGAAAAAAATTGAGATATTCATTCTAAAAGACGATTATTTACGTTTTGTAAGAATATTTTTGCTCGTGCAAATTATGAGCAAATATTAAAGCTTTGATCGTATTAGCGTATGTTTTATACTAGAAATGAAAAAATATGAGATATTCTATCTTCACACGTGCAAATTATAAACAAATATTGAAGCTTTGATCATATTATCGTATTTTTTATATTAGAAGTGAAAAGAATTGAGATATTGATATCCAATAGACGATTATTTAAGTTTTGTAAGAATATCTTCACACGTGCAAATTATGAGCAATGATTTAAGATTTGATCTTACCAGCGTATGTTTTATACTAGAAGTAAAACAATATTAGGTATTCATGTTTAATAGACTATTACTATTTAAGTTTTGTAAGAATATCTGCACACTTGCAAATTATAAGCAAATATTGAAGCTTTGATCTTACTAGCTTATTTTTTTATATTAGAAGTGAAAAAAATTGAGATATTCATTCTAAAAGACGATTATTTAAGTTTTGTAAGAATATCTTCGCTCGTGCAAATTATGAGCAAATATTAAAGCTTTGATCTTATTAGCGTATGTTTTATACTAGAAATAAAAAAATATGTGATATTCTATCTTCACACGTGCACATTATAAGCAAATATTAAAGCTTTAATCATACAATCGTATTTTTTATATTAAAAAAGAATTGAGATATTGATATCTAATAGACAATTATTTAAGTTTTGTAAGAATATCTTCACACGTGTAAATTATAAGCAAATATTGAAGTTTTAATCTTACTAGCTTATTTTTTTATATTAGAAGTGAAAAAAATTAAGACATACATTTTTAAAGACGATTATTTAAGTTTTGTAAGAATATCTTCACTCGTGCAAATTATGAGCAAATATTAAAGCTTTGATCTTATTAGCGTATGTTTTATACTAGAAGTGCAAAAATATGAGCAATTCATGTTTATTAGACTATTATCTAAGTTTTGTAAAAATATCTTCACACGTATAAATTATAAGCAAATATTGAAGCTTTAATCTTACTAGCGTATTTTTTATATTAGAAGTGAAAAAAATGAGATATTCATTTTAATAGACGATTATTTAAGTTTTGTAAGAATATATTCACTAGTGCAAATTATGAGCAAATATTAAAGCTTTGATCTTATTAGCGTATGCTTTATACTAGAAGTGCAAAAATATGAGCAATTCATATTTAATAGACTATTATCTAAGTTTTGTAAGAATATCTTCATACGTGCAAATTATAAGCAAATATTGAAGCTTTTGATTTTACTAGCGTATTTTTTATATTAGAAGTGAAAAAAATGAGATATTCATTTTAAAAGACAATTATTTAAGTTTTGTAAGAATATCTTCACTCGTGCAAATTATGAGCATTTATTAAAGCTTGATCTTATTAGGTATGTTTTATACTAGAAATGAAAAAATATGAGATATTCTATCTTCACACGTGCAAATTATAAGCAAATATTGAAGTTTTGATCATACTATCGTATTTTTTTATATTAGAAGTGATAAGAATTAAGATATTGATATCTAATAGACGATTATTTAAGTTTTGTAAGAATATCTTCACACGTGCAAACTATGAGCAATGATTGAAGATTTGATCTTACCAGCGTAAGTTTTATACTAGAAGTGCAAAAATATTAGGTATTCATGTTTACTAGACTATTATTTAAGTTTTGTAAGAATATCTTCACACGTTTAAATTATAAGCAAATATTGAAGCTTTGATTTTACTAGCGTATTTTTTTATATTAGAAGTGAATTATAAGCTTTGATGTTTAGACGATTATTTAAGTTTTGTAAGACTATCTTCAAGTGTACAAATTATGAGCAAAGATTGAAGCTTTGATCTTACTATCTTTACTTGCGAATAAACTTTATTCACTAGTAAACACACATGCATTTATATATTGTTTTTCTTCGTGTGTGAATAAACTTTCTTCACTAGTAAATACATGTACATTTATATACTTTTTTGCTGCGCGTGTGAATAAACTTTATTCACTAGTAAATACACGTATAGTTATATATGAGTATATACTTTTTTTCTCCGCGTGTTAGGTATTCGTAACACAAAGTCACAAAGTAAAGTTACAAGAGGTGCGAGTCTGTGTGGCGATGGGTTCAAACCCTATGGATTAGTCAGGCAATGTGTCAAAAACGATGGTTACCAAATAAAATAAAATTACAAGAGGTGTCTAGTGGGTTTTTAAGATGCGGAAACACCTTAGGTCACATGTGAAATGGTAATTAAAATAAACATTGATATTTATCTGATTATCAAGGGTCATTACATGTAAAGATTAGCACTATTTGTGAAAGAACTAATGATTGTAATTTAGTTAAGTAACTACCAAAATTCAGGAATTTTATGGAGAGTTGATTTGCATCGTTCGATCACTTTTTAAACACAATGCCAAACATCCTGATGAACTAGTTGCAATAGCATATACCATGAATGTAAAAGAAGTGTATATTTCAAACATCAAGATCATAAGACTTTACATGAGTGACCTCAAAGGTAGTCTTTAAATAGAAGACTCACTGAGCCATAAGGAGCTTGTTTGGCTCACAATATTAACATCTACATGAGGTAGTCAGGACTAAGTGACCCGAGTACAAGAGGTATCAAGGGAGAGATGATGTAGTATCCTCTAGTTTTTTGACAAAGTCCTTGGTCATTTCTACATAATCTTTCAACTTTGACTCTTCAAAATCCTGTCAAACAACCAACATCACACAGATTTAGTATATATATGTATGTCTTGAGAAAAGATGGAAATACGGCAATAAAGTCTCAGAAAAAGATCATAGATTTTCATCACCAATAGTATGCGCTCACTCACATAGCTATAACAAGCTTATCTCAAAATCCCAGTCTACATATAAACCAGTATCGGTATTGTTGCCCAAAACATATGTATAAGCCTGCAAGACCTCAGAGGTATCCTGCATATACAATCATAAGTATCTTCCTCTTGTGATACAGTAACATACAACTTATTACTAAAAAAGACAGACATAGTGGACTTGATCTAGAGAATGAGGCATTATATTAGAAAGAAAAAAAATATCAATATCAATATTAGAAAGACAGACATAGAGAATGATCTAGTGGACTTGATCTAGAGAATGATCTATGATATCAGTATCAATATCAATATTAGAAAGGAAAAAAATCATAAGTTTAAAGTAATAAGCAAATGTGGCTTTGAATTCTTGCCTTAATTCCTTTTCTCTTCTGCAGCTTGACCGTCAAACCTTAACAATTGCAATGCGCTTTTTGAGGTCAAAGACTCCAGAGCAAAGAGCAGTGGTTGATCTTGATACTCACTTCACTCAGGTTGATAGTTCCCTTTATTTCATATTTGTTTTTTGTACTATTAACACAATCCACGTAACCTTTAAAAGGGGATGCAAGCAACTGCTTTTTGAAGTGTTTATGGGTGGATGCCTCATGGCTTCATGTAAATGATGCATCACTTTACCGTATAATCAAGTTAATGTAATACGGTGATAGAATTTCATCAACAAGACCTTAATATTAGTCCCACGTCCCAACGATAGGAATCGCTTTCCGTTTTAGGTTTTCTCGATCAACATTTCCAGTTTTAACAAGTTTTCAGTCTAAATTTACTTTATTGTCAGTTAGAAATGATTACTTTAAGTTTTTGACATTGATTTTGGTCTACCAAGTTTTCTTTATTTTGCTATATCAAAAGGATAAATTTAAAGAGTTGACAAATAGTCACCACATATCGAATTGATATATTTGCAAGTCTAGATATTTCATTGTAAAGGGACAGAGCAAGTATGGTCTTTTAAGGTTGTATTCTGCAACGGCGGAATTGAGCTTTAGGTTTAAGTCTTCTGGCCATAAATTATTTGAAATTTGTTATATCGAAGTCCATATGATCTTATTGGTTCTTGGTTTATAACAATAAATCAATGTCATGATGCTAACAATTTGCTATACTCTGCAGGAATACCTTGCAGAATGTGTTGGAACTGAAACAAGAAGAGCAGTAATATATCAAGTAAGAATACTCAAATATCGCAACAACAATGAGAATCACCATCGGACCCACATCAGTCAACCCACAAGGACGCCCACTAATCGTCCCGCAGCGGAGCGCTGGCAAACCCACTCGTTTTCTCTAAATTTAAAGTACCAAACTTTATTTTTGTTGCAATGTCAAAAAGATTTACATGTGCATATGGTTGCCAGACATTTATCTAATACATTGCATATGTATGGTGATGAGGCATGTTGTATCTCGATTTTCAATAAGATAACACCAATTATTTTTTCTTTATCTTCTTTAAGGACAACCACTCGTCTTTTACAAAGTTTCGTTCTTTTACTTTTGAAAAACAATTAATATATGACATGTCATTCTAAAGACATATTTAACATGATTTTTAATAAGAATGTTATCTTAAAAGGAATCTAAATTCGAACACAAATATCACGAACAAAACTTGTTTACTATTTTATATCGCCATGGGGACATGGGTGTGATAGTAGGGAAGATCATCATTGACACATGATGAAGTACCTTTCGATTCGGCTCGAATGCCTCCCTTCCGAGCTCGAAAGAGATCTACTCCCAAAGACACTTGGAAACCTTCGAATAGTTTATAGTGGCGTAAAATCATCTTCGCGATGGTTACCATTAAGGGAATCCGCCACTCGAAGCCCAACGCCCTCCGGGGTGTGCCCTTCGATGAAACTGACGCAGAGGCTAGGTCTGACTAAGTCAAAACCTACGATCTATCCCTGCCAAGGTAGGGATTGTGGTACATAATTTCCTGTAATCCTCTTAAATCGTGGGACACCCCCACGATCACCGGCTAAAGTGCATGTTCCAGCCTATTTTCATCACCTATAAATAGATGGCAAGGTGCTCAGGTTTGATTTACGCTCTCAACACCTACATTTTACTACATACGCACTTATTGTCATCATAAAACCATACTTATTCTCACGTCGGAGGTGATTCGCAGGGTCACAACCATGCGCTTCACTTAACGTAGTGTTTCCATTTAAACGGCTTGGCAGTTCAAACACCACCCTCATACTCTTCGATCACCATCGAAGCTTGGTCGTGCCAAACCACAATCAGTGGCGCCATCCGTAGGACCGCTACAATTAGTCCCGTAAAAACCGAGTCTATAACCTTCAAATTACCTAACATACTTTTTCGGCATGACAAGCGAAAGAAAAGATTCACCACCACCGGGTTTTTGACCTTAACCCCTTTACCCGGTCAAAACGTGGGTGAATTACCCCCAATAACCGCTTTCACATTCACTACCAGATCTCCTAACAACACGCCACTCACCAATCATGCCTCCACCTCGGCTAATCCCAATCTTGTGATTAGTCCAGCCTTCATAGAAGCTACTACGAGGTCCTCGAATACTTATTAAGGGGCCGCAGAAGACATGCTCGTAATAAGGACGTCCGAACTAAGTTGGACTACTAAAGTGAGGAATACGATGAAGAAAGAGAAATGGAACCAAGGCCAGTACGTGTGAGGGAAGCTACTCATGTGCTCCGAACAGGGTCTCCACGTGCTCGGAGACATAGAGGAAGAGTCGTAGAATTCGAAGAAGCTCCGAACAGGGATGGGAGCAGGGTTGAAAGAGAATCTGAAGGCAGGAGGCCTTTAGAACGAAGGGTAGAAGAAGGGGGGCCATAGAGGAAATCTTCCTCCACTACTCGCAACCCACTTGGGAAGAAGTGAGAATTGGCAGCCTCTATAGTCGACTATAACCTCCAGGTACGGAGGTAATCAGCATTCGACAGATCTAGGGAGGAATCTCCCTCTTAACGGTACATACCTTTCACATAATGCTCCACCTTTCATAACTAATAGCCGACAACCTACTTCCAATGGTCATATGCCTAGTTATGTTAACCCTTACACTCAGTCTCATGCTAGTATGACCTATAACCAGCCTTCGAGTTATCCCTTTCATACCTACGTTAGTAACCCTTCCTTCGGAGGGGCCTCTCTATACCATCCCTACGGAGGGTACACCCAATAGGCTCCTATGAGCAATTATGATCCCAATAATAGTGGGCCAAGAGTATCCTTATCGAAGTACCCCACAACAGTTAATCCCTTATTTAAAGCACAACCTACCAATCCATTACCAAATGCACCCATGTACCGGACCTATGGTTTTCTGGCTGTTCGGTATAACTCTATAGCTGCGTAACTCCTTTCTAATAGTTTGTATAGAGGACTAACCCCCTCTTCCAGATGGACTAAAAATGCCTCCTCACGTGGGTTCCTAGAATGGGAAAGTGGAACCCGATAACACTTGCACATTTTTGAAAACCAGTTCGTAATGCGGAAATGGGTGCAATGCGCCTATAGCCTACCATATGTTCACCTACACTCTTAAATATTCCACTCGAATATGGTGGAATGGACAAAATGTAGGTAGCATAGTTAACTATGAAGACTTGAAGGCAAAGTTTCGGTCATATTTCAGCCAACAGAAAAAGTTCACAATGTCACACCCCAACAACGGTGGAAACACGGGATGCGACGGAGAATGAATCGTCATAACACATGTTACAAAATAGAGAAATCTAAAATGCATTTCCAAAGTGTCACGACAATCTTCGACGACAAGTATGAACTTTTGTCATTTAAGTAAATGAACTCGTCACATAGTTTGAAATTTATTACAACCAAGTCCCAACATGGGGACGAAATGAGTCTAGAATAATCTCAGAACATAAACATGAAAAATAAAGTCTCAATGCAATCCTTCAACGATGATCCCTTACGGGATAACCTAGGTATCTAAGGCATACTATCTTAAGCTTACCGAGCAAATGCATCACATGAAAATAATACTCGAAAAGGTCAACATAAAGTTGGTGAGCTCGTAGGTTTAGAAGTAAACCCATTTGTTGTGCCAATGTCTTAAGTAGTGGACAATTCTGCAATATGAAAACAGAATGCATGCATATGACTTTGACTTCCAACATAGCAATTCCATGCTATCATAGTGTTTGATTTCTAACGTAGCAATCCCATGCTATCATAGTGTTTGGTTTCCAACATAGCAATCCTATGCTATCATAGTGTTTGATTTAAATTCACAGACTTTCAAAGATACCAAGCATTCCTAATGGTCATGAGCGCTTATTGTCCTCCACACCTAAAGCCTACCCGTTGAAGCTAAACATAGGTCAGCAAATAGTTGTATGTATGTAGTGTTGATCAGAAGTCCACATAGAACTTTGCAAGAATTGATCTCATATCATTCACATAGTAATTGACATAGAATCCACATAGCATTCATACACTTAATCATAAGCACATAGCATTGTCTAAAATAAAATAGAAGTTTTGCACAGATGAAAAGCATTGAAATGAATTTAAGTATCATTTTCTCCTAACGAAAAATAGTTTGAAAAGTGGGGACACGAGAACTCACCTTAACAAGATGATAAGTAGTTGAATATATGACAGTCAAACAACGGCGTATGACGGCTTCCAGACACGACCTAGCAATTTGTTTGACTTAGCTTTATGTTTGAAACGTGTACTTAATTGTGATGCATAGGAGTTTTGAAAATATTTCGTGTTGTTGCTTTTAGTAGTATTGGTTGCGTTGTGGTTGGTGATTTAGACGCGAAGAAGATATACCAAGTATATACTTTAGATAATATGTATACTTATACTATTTAAGAAAATAGACAAGTAAAATAGCATGACTTAGATTATAGACGCAAATGAATATGTTTCGGTAAATCCATCCGGTAACCCTAGTTACCTTGTTTAATTGTATTTGTTGTACAAAATGACACGTTTTAATTCTACAAAATGTTTCGGGGAAGTTTTATAATTTATAAAATTATAAAATGTATTTTTCGTCCTTTAGTCGATTTATTAAAATAATATTATATTATTATTTTGTTGAAAAAGTAAGTTTTTGAAAAATATACTAAGTATAGGATTTTTACGAAATTTCGGCATGACCCGTTCGTTTATAAAACGTTTTCCTAAGGTTCTCAAACCTTATTTTTTAAACATTTTTGCCAAAATAATCAACCTTTCGCCAATTACCTAAAATCTTCGCTTACAACGATTCATCAAAATCCTTCTTTCCAAAAGACTAACTTGTCGATAACGAGTATAAATCGTTTTCAAAATACGTTCTAAGAACTTAAAACGATAATTTTCCACATAGATTATTAGTAAGTATAAAATACTATTTAGGCCCAGTACTAAAGCCCATTAGTAAATATTAGCCCAAACAATCGTTATCAAAATAATCCAGACCATAATAAGTCCATAATAAGCTACGGCTTATTGGGCCTTATTGGGCCGTGAGCCTCATAAGTTCGTATCTAGTATGTTTAACTTGATAATAAGCTAATAAGCTACGTAATATATTTGGTTATCCCAAAAATCTATCAAAATAAGCTTACGAAAATATGACGTAAGAGGTAAATAACCAAAAGCACTCGCTTTTTTATCTCTTGTGGTTTTCGAACCATAGATAAGCCTAAATAAGCCAAATAAGCTATATTCTAAAATAAGTAAATAATGTTATCTCACCGACGCAACTACTTTATCGTAATGACCAACCCTCGTCTTCCTTTTCCCTTGAGTTAGAACCAAAACGCACCCTATAGGGGTTTCGTACCTTTTTTGTGTTTGATTTTTAGAAAACGCACCGCAAAACTAACATCTATGCATCATTTTATATACAAAAGTACAAGTTAAATTGAAATTTGAAAACTTACAAAAGAGGGTGTTGAAGACAAGATCGACACGAAACCAATAACCCAAACGTTGTTTTTCCTTTACCCAAACCTTTTAGAATCAACCCAACACGCTTAAACCTTCATGTTTTTTTATCAAAGTTGGAAAATTTATGGGTTTATTTGTGTGTGTGAAATCGGACGCAAGAGGGAAAGGAAGAAAAGGAGATGAAGAATTTTGTGTGTGTGTTTGAAATGAAGAAATGTGTGCAAAATATCTAGATATACATGTCCTTAGGAGACCAAGGCCCTAAAATCTTGTCTCCTTGTCTTCTATTTGGTTTGACCGGTCAAGGGGATCCAAGAGGGTCTTGGGTTGCTTCGTTTTGTGTTGAGTTGCCTTAATACTCATTGTTCGTGATTTTAAAATGTGACCCAAAGTTTATTAGTATTTTTATTGTGTTTAAAATCACTTTTACATGAATTTAGACTATTCATATGACATGTTTCATAGTTAAATTGCCTTAGATTTTGTATTGACAATTTTGGACGTGTCGATACGCGTTGTTTGACATTCTAAGCCGTTTGCGGGACAAACCTCCCGAAAATGAATCAATTATGATTGTAAACCTCTTAAAAAGGTTTAATGTATGAAATAAAGATTTATTGACCAATGAAAATGTAGATTGACTACTGTTGGGATTAAAAGACATCTTAGTGTTGTTCAAATTACTGCTGCTAGTTATGAAGTTTCTGCTGCTGGTTATGTTTCTACTGCTGGTGAAGTTCAGAGAAAATATTCTAAGTCATTAGTACTACTAGTTGTAAAGTTACTACTGCTAGTATAAAAGTTAAGACTATTATGTTATCCCAAAAGCTTAATCCATTCCACACCAATAAGCTATACCAATAAACAAAATAGTAGAAAAGAGATAAGAGAAAAGTTGGAAGAATTATTAGAGAGAAAACTAGAGATGAAAGATTACACACACACACAAAACCATGCAAATGGTAACCAACACCCTCTCCATGTGTGGAGAGGGTTCTATTTATACCCTTGAGCCATGAGTGGCACGTGGGCTTTCTAACTTGGGCCGGGCTTGGCTAAACTTGGGCTTTGAGCCCGAAACACGGACAATATTAGATTACAATCCAAGCCCGTTGAACCCGACTAGCCTATTACTTAACAAGACTAATTACGACTAATAAGACCGATAACATTCTTGTTCGACTTATATAAAATTAAGGCTAACATATTAGAATATTACTAGTGCTAGTTATAAGTTAGTACTGTTAGTGTATATGTTAGTACTGCTTATGAGATAAGAATGAGATATTTTAGGAAAAGATATGATAGAATAGAAACGTATTGTAAGCCTATTAGGGTTTCTTGGTGTATAAAAGGAGACCTTAGGGTATGTTGTTTGATATCTCATCTCAATATCTCATCACATACAGTCATTTATAGCTTCAAGGTTTTGTATAACCCTAACACTATCAAGGGTGTTCGTATTAATATATTGAGGCTTAAGGTTTGATATTATACAAACTTGTTTGTTACTGTTTTATTGATTATTCTTCTTAGTATCATAGATTAGATTTCACTTAGTCTTTTATATATTCAATCAAAGTTTCTATCATAGTTGTCTTGGATTTATTCAATACAACTAAGCCTTTTACAAGCTAAGCAAGATCTATTCAAGTGGGATCAACAAGTGGTATCAGTCAGCTAGAGATTCTGGGTGAAACTATTTCTCAAGAAGATATGAATCTGAAGTTTTTAAGAAGTCTCCCATCAGAATGGAAGACTCATACCTTGATCTGGAGGAACAAACCAGATTTAGACACCTTAAGCATGGATTACTGATTTGAGCAAAATAGTATATATAATATAGTGTATATATATATATATATATATATATATATATATGTATATATATATATATGTATATATATATATGTATATATATATATG
>BQNB010048469.1:0-42549 GCA_026074375.1 Tanacetum coccineum
CAAAAACAAAAATATTTAAGGTCAAAGTTGAGAAAGAAAGACTTAGAAAGTCAAAAGTGGACAATAATTTTGGGACGGATGTAGTATTTAATTATTTTATTTATTTAATAAATTCACTAAAAGACAAAAATGTAATTTTTCTCGAAACTTCTCTAATGTGTTTAATATGAGTAAACGTTTCATTTTCAACTCTAATATGATTATTTTCATGGTGACTAAGGTTACCAAATGGACTTACCGAGATATATTTATAATTCTTAATTATAAATATTTACGTAAATTACTTATCTATTTAGTTAGGATTAAAAGCTTCTTGATGCTGTTTGGAAGTATCTGCTGCTAAGGTTAGAGTTACTACTACTAGTATATATTACTACTGCTAATGGAAGTTAAAACTGCTCAAAGACTTGGAAGAAATACTACTAAGTAGTTAATACTGCTAGTATACAAGTTACTACTGTTAGTGTAACTTAGTACTGCTAGTCTATGTTAGTACTGCTTGAGTAAAGTTACAACTATTAGCATAAAGTTAGTACTGCTAGTGTAACTTAGTACTGCTGATGAAGAAACTGATAGTAGTTTTTATATACTATAAAATATATAATAATATTCCAAAAGAGCAATTAAGAACTTTTCTAAAGTCTCCCTTAAAAAAGCTCACTCTAAAAGATATATATAATATATATAATATGTATATTTAACCGGGAAGAATGATCATCCGGGTCGTTTCCCCAACGACTTGTGAAATTGAAACCTTGCTTTAGCTTGGATTATGATTTGAATGAGAGAAAATATATTTTTGAGAATCTATAACTACTAAATAAAAGCAACAATTAAAATGAACAATTAAAAGTAATTAAACACTTAAACTAATTAACGGGAACAAATAAAACGCGACAAATAAGAAAATATACTAAAATTAACTCCTAAAAATGCAAACTAAATTTCTAAACCTAAATTAAGACAAAAGAAAATTTTAAGAAAAGGAAAATTATTTTTTGATTATTTTTGAATTTATTATGAATTAAAAACTATTTTAATCTAATTAAATCCTTAAAAATAGAAAATTAAGTCCTAAAAATTTAGAAAAATAATTTTTAAACTTAGAAACGTCTAAAGTAACTTAAAAACTCAGAAAACTATTTTTAACTATTTTTAAAATTTAAAATCCTATTTTTAAAATTTAAAATAAAAGCTTAAAAATGAAAATTATAATCTAAAAGTGTTGAAAATGATTTTTCTGAATGTAAAGCTAAAAGTATTTATTCTAATACTAAAAACTATTTTTTTTAATTTTTATAAAACTTTTTTCTATTTTTTTATGATTTTTCAAAAATTAAAACCTTAGAAAAAATGATTAAAAATAATCTACTAAATAGAAAAATAAGAAAAATTCAGGGAAAATCCTAAATGCAACAAAGTTCAAAGGAAAAATAAGAAGAAACCCCCAGCTTATCTAATAAGCTGGAGAAAAAGCTATAAAGGCTACGGCTTTTAATAAAAAGCAAAAAGGAAAATGAGTATAAGAGTTAAATAGAGAGATATGCTAACGTATGAGCTAATGAAGCATGGTGGTAAATGTGTGTGTTTGTGTGCACGAGGTCACGGGTTCAAGGTTGGTATACACCATTTTTTGCAAAAAAAAATTATTTTTCAAAATTCAAAGAACAAAATTTGCAAAACAAGCTAATGTGAGCAACTTTAATGAAGGCAACATAAGCTCTAAACCAAAAATAAGCTCTTCAAAGCTTTTGAAAGAAACTGTCAACAGAAAGTGAGCTTTTGAGCTCACTTTTGCAAATTTCCACTTAAACTCTTGCACAAGCTTCAATTTAAGCTCAAAGTAAAAAAGCAAAAAATGTTCTGGATAGCTTATGATGTCTACAAGCTATTTTTAATAAGCTACTTAACTAAGAAACACTAAAAGCTAACTGAAATTGATTAACAAAGCAGCAAACTTAGGAAATAATTCAAAAAGCTTAAAATTAAGAAAAGCTCAAATACTAAATAAACCAAGTCCTAATCTGAGCTTAAGACGACTAAAATACCTACTTATAAGCTATAATTAACAACTATCAAACTTAATCTTATAAGCTAAAAACCTATATTTAAAAGCTAAGTACTAATGACTACTTATTTTTGGCTTTTTCAGTTTTTTTTAATGAATTTTAAGAGCAAATGCAGATTAGAAATTAAGCTAGAAATGAAAAACAAGACTTAAACTAAATTTACCTATATCTAATGTATAAGCTTCTTGAATTTTAAAGTCTAAAAACTAATTAGGCTATTCCTAATTATGATCCAAAGACCACTGCAGTTTAAGTTAGTAACTATGGTTTACTACTAGCTGATATAGAATGCAAAGGGGGAAAAATCAGATCATTGCCAGACAACCAAGTGGTTTATCCTGCACAATACACTCCTATTGAGTGTGAATAAACACCACCTAAGCAACAACCAAGCCTTAGAGACCTTGGATCAAATTCTAGCAAGCAAAGTGAAAGGGAAATTTCCCCTAGTGCACAGCCAACATAATAAGCCATAAAATCTTCATAAGCTTAAACTAACTATTTAATTCTACTTAAAACCTTAAAAATAATCAATATTAAACTGACCAAAGAAAATCCTTCAAGTGTCTTTATGATTTTAGGTGGTCAAATGGCTTAAACCAGAACACCCCTTTATAGGATTTTGACAATTTTTAAAACACTTAGAATTTTAAGATCAAATTATTCAAAAAACCTTATTACCAATCTTTAAAACAGACTTACATTTAAAACTTTAATAAAAAATAATCAACAACTGAATAAGCTAAGTTCTAAGATCTACACTATAAACTACTTATTTTGGATTTTTAAGCTTTTTATGACAGAAAGAGAACTTCTATCTTTTTCTTTTAGATTTATGATATAATAAGCAAAAACAGATAATAAAACACACTTAATAAGCTAGAATAAAGGTAAATAAGCACTTATAAGCAAACAGTTTAAGCTATTAAACTAATCTACACTATTAAGCAAATATTTAAGCTAAAACTTAAAATTAAAGAAGACTTACAATGAGCCTTGCTAAACAAGGCTTCTTAAATGCTCTTAGAGCTTATTCACAGCTCTAGTCTTATCAAATGGATAAAGCTAGTATAAAGGTCCATGGGAGTTCCTTCACAATTGACTCCCCTTCCATAGGCCAATCAATAAGTTCAAGGTAAGTAATTAATTCTGATTTTAAGCTTAAGTATGATTAAAAGTTTGATTTACACAATCTCTATCTAAGGTCTTATAGACTTGAGAGCGCTTACATGAAGCTTATATAATGGTATCATTAGAATAGTGAACTTATAGGAGATTATGATTTAAAAACAACCTTTAAAAAACTAAAAATAGAAATTTCATTAAACTTAAATGAAGATTACAATGCTTCTTAAAAGGAAATTACAATTGAAAGGTAAAAACTCATAAGCTAAAATTTAAAAGCTACTAAAAACTAAAAAAAGAAGATACAATGTGTGTGTGTGAGGGTGCTATTTATAGCTAGCTGATGAAGCTTCTAGGTCTTGGCTTGCATCCCACGCTCTTTTCAATCATCACCATCCATTCCTTCAATCATTAGGTAGTGATTTTGGATGCATTGGATTCTCTCATTGGGGATCACACGGATTGCCAGCGTGGCAATCCGTGGTTAAGCACTTGTGCTTTCTCTCTGAGTACTTGTAGTGTAAATTTACCCCTTCCCTTGTGCTTTCCTTCATCCACGTGTGCTTCCTTAGCAAAATGAGCCAATGAGATGCCTT
Organism: Tanacetum coccineum; assembly: GCA_026074375.1. Lineage (NCBI taxonomy): Eukaryota > Viridiplantae > Streptophyta > Magnoliopsida > Asterales > Asteraceae > Tanacetum > Tanacetum coccineum. The sequence continues at coordinate 3,791 of BQNB010048469.1, forward strand.
GAGATGACGTTTTTGACCCTGCCATTGTGTACTATCCCACCTGAATTGTCTTAATCACCCTTCAATTTCCATTTGCCCTTTGAGTTTAACAGTGTGGTGAATTTGGGAGTGACGGGTGAATAGTAACACCCTTTGGCGCCATTTTCTTCTTTTTTAACTGAATTGAGTTAAAAGGTTTGGGGTATTTGCAAGACTAGTCCCTCCATTTGGTTATCAAAAGTTTTAGTGTAAAATAACTTTTAGAAATGGCAGAAAGAGTCCTTGTGGTTTAATAAAAGGGAAAATGGGCTAAGGTAATGGGCTTTTGGTTTTGGGCTTTTGGATCCGGGTAATGTTTAAGGTAAGTTTAGGCCCATTAAAGGTTTAGAGACCATTTGTGTAACATTTGAAGTTTGGAGGGACTGAAATGAAACATTTAGGGTTTGTCTTTTAGTGAGTTGACTTTGTTTGACCCAAGGTTGACTTTCTTTGACTTAAGGTTGACCACAGCTTTGACTTTTTGACTTTTCCTGGCTTTGGCTTTGCATCTTTGGCTTCTTTTGTGCTCTTCCGTTTCCCGTGTTCGTGTTTGCCCGTTTTTGACTGTTTTCTTGTGATTTTTGATATATCCATACCTGCACACACAAATATACTAAACTATCTATACTACTGCTGTGATAATGAATTCAAATTGAAAATACAAGATATGCCACTATAAATCTAATCTACATATACCTATCTAATCTACGAATAAAATAACGAAAGATGCAAACCGATAATAACAGAAAAGATTGATATTCCAAATCTTGCTACTATGATATCAATTGATAACAAAACAAACCTTGTGAAACTCTTTTAAACCAAACGAATCATAGTCCAACAAACCTGGTAAATCCTACATGTTCGAATCAATATAGCCCTCAAAACCGAAACAAACTTTGAAACTAATATTCGATTAAACAGATCGATTCCCAAACTATTACAAGAGGAAAATACATTAAACTAAATCTATTCTATATTTATCCTAATCTACGCTACCTAAAACTTTAAAGACAGAAAATAAAAAAAAGAAAGCTGCGTCTTAATTCTGTGTTCGGGATCCCCTCTTCTTATATATTTGCGTTTCCTTTAAGCCAAATGAATAGGCCTCTCTTAACTTTTGTTTGCTGGGCCCAATATGACTTCTTGCTGGGCCGGATATGACTTCAAACTGGGCCAAGATCATGCATTTCCTTGTTGGTCCGATCTCTTCAACTGTTGGGCCTGTCTGATATAAAAAAGTTTTTTAACATTGAGTTATAATAATAATGGGTCGGTCCGACCCATATAAATGGTGTCGGGCCGGCCCAATAAGAGATGAAGGCACCATCGGACTCGATTTTTCATCCTCTTTCCAATGGCATGCTCGGGGAATTTTATGACTTCGTCTTGGCTTCGAATAATGATTAAACTTGATCAAATCGAGCCCGATAATTCATGTTTTTGCTCCGTTTTCAATCCTTAGTACCTGCAAGACATAAAAATACCAAACAAACATATTTGCAAGATAATTATCCATATTTTAGTATTTTTAGTCCGATTTAATATGTTTTCCGGATTATAAATGATGTGTGTTTTAGCACACATCAAATTCCCCCACACTAAGCCATTGTTGGTCCCACACACAATGTTTATAAAACACGCCCGAAAATAAATAATTTAATCCCCCGTCAACTTATAACCCCTCACATCAAACAAGACCAGAAAATGTCTATTAAAAGGTTCAAAAAATTATTTATTTCAAAAACGTCCCCGTTTTAACCACTTTATTCTATAGTAGATAAAAACTAAGATAAAAATTAAATAACATTATTTAAAAGGCTTTAAGAATGGGAGTTCGTCATCCTTGATTTTCATAATCTCCAAAGTAAGCTTAAAACGAAATCACACATAAATATAAGATTAGATGCTAACACTACTCATAAATACTAATTGTGTAAACGCAGCTACTTTTCACTTCCTTATTCCTAATTTCCACTAAGAATTTTATTTAGAAAATATAATGTGAAACAAGTTCACTTATTTTATATATTAAGGCCTTATTACCATAAAGGTGCTCGGTTTAGACCATAATTAGTTTGAAATCATTTCATAAAGAGACGATATAGTGAGAATAAGGTCCACATTAAGGTTTTAATTTCGCATGATTTAGGGGTTATCCTTTTTATTTCATCCGAAAAAACTCAACTACGAGTCCAAAGATGGAGGCTTTATTTAGATAACATCGGAGTCGAAATTTGGCTTTATTATTATTATTATTATTATTATTATTATTATTATTATTATTATTATTATTATTGCAACATTGGCAAGATGCAACAAACATATTTCGACCTCGGTAATTTCCTCGACCTTTTAGAAGGCTGCAACATCGGTTGTGAGCCGGCAAGATGCAGCAAACTTTTATCAGTCTCGGATTATTATAACTATGTGCCTTATTTTGAAGGCTGCAACATCGGTTGTGAGCCGGCAAGATGCATCAAACTTTTATCAGCCCACAGTTTTTATTATTATTCTTTCCTCCACCCTTTAAACGACTGTCAACAATCAATGCGAGCCGACCGTGATCTAGAAGTCTTATTTTGGCTTCGGTTTATTACATAATTATTATTATTATAGCCAAATTTCAAGTCCTATGGTCTTTTAACAACTGCCACATCGGTACGCGAGCCGACCATGGTCCAGGAGTCTATTTCCCCACAACACTGACAAAACCTCGATGTGTACCTTACTTTTACCAGAAGGAATCTCTACGAAGTGATTTAAACTAAGAATCCAAAAAACCAAAGCAACTTTATTTATTCAACAATTATATAACGTTTAGTAAGCTGGTGGGAGCAAAAAGCCATAATTAAACCTTTACATAGCTCTAAAGATATCCAACTAATCCACGCTTAGCATCAAACTTATATTTAACTCTATCATATTTCGTCTTTGCAAAATTTTTTAAGTTGATTACAAAACGCTAGTCTAAAAAGTCTAAGGAGAAAGCCGAGTTTAAAACTCGGATCAAGTCAAAAAGCTACCTAGTTCAAACGGGCCTACTTTATTTTCCATACATTAATATTTTCATAATTTTATATATTTTTTTCATTCATAAATAATATATAATATATATACAATATATAATATATATATACATAATAAATATAGATACTACATATATATATATATATATATATATATATATATATATATATATATATATATATATATATATATACATATACATATATACATATACATATATATATATATATATATATATATATATATATATATATATATATATATATATATATATATATATATATCTCATAATAAAACAATAAAATTTTTAAAATTTTGGTCAAAAACGGGTTTGGCGTGGAACACATATAGGTACAAAGTATGATCACATTTCGATAGAAATCCCCCCCCCCCCCCACACACTTAGAATGGAACATTGGCCTCAATGTTCAAAAATGTCGGGTTTTACCACCCCCAACCTAAAATGAAAAAGGCAAATGCAAAAAATTCCAAGTATGAAAGGGAAAACAATATTATAAATATACACTGAATCGAGGAATGAGGTGTCCATAATAAGCAAAGATCGAAGACCCGGATGATTGGAGGATGAAAACAGCACCGGGTCTTCACGATCTTAAGGAATCCTGCAAAAACAAAACCACATACCATAGAAAGAAACACGCCCCCACACTTGGGCTATAAAATCACACACTCACTTAGTATTATTAATCAAGAAAATAGAAAGAAAAAAAGACACGGGTTGCCTCCCGAGAAGCGCTTGTTTTTGTGCGAGTCTCTTGCTTGACTCTCCCCGAATTCCTTTGTCCTTGGGCAGAACCATAAGAAAAGAAAAACACTATCGGATTTTCATATGCCACCGGCTTAAGAGAAGAAAAATAAAAAGTGGAAATGTCGGGGTCATAACTAGTATCCTCACTCCCGGAGGAGAGAAGAAAAGAAGAATCAACCGAATAATTGAGATAAGGAAGAAATATTCGGGATAGCAAACATAATGGGAAAATAATGGCGATCCTCAAAGGTTAACTTCACAATGTCCAGAGAAAAACTCTTCTCAAAAATTCCCGGGGTCGAAAACCTTGTCCTCGATCATCATACAAATATCCATTATCGGTTCATCCTTTAAGCTTCTTGGTCATGATCTAAAAAACACCTCGGGAGGGGTAGAATAGGCTAGTGTCATCAATAAGCAAACTCTCAAGATAGATTATATCTCCCTCTGAATCATGATAACCGTTCTCAATATCCGTAGAAATATCCATATCTAGAAAAGCATCGATTTCATCAATTACGCCTCCTAGGTCAAAACACTCATCCTCATTAGCATTGGAAAGAGGTGTGTAACTAACAAAACCGGCTCATCAAGGTTAGAAACATAAGAGTCCTTACTCTCGATGTTCTCTAACACCTCATAACATGAGGATTAAACGTCATTTAGAAATATATACGACGTTCAAATACGAAAAAGAGGGTTATAGAAAGTCCACGGATTTTCCTCAACAATGGGAAGAGAAATCATCACCTCGATAGGAAAAACTGCTCTCACATCACTACCGGATGAAATCCCTCATCCTCGAACTCTCTTAAGGATTGAATAAGGTCCTCAACAAACTGTACTTTAATGAATTCGTCGTACCGATTCCTTTTCAAGAATAGTGTTAAGTTCCTCATTCCCTATTATGAGAGAGTCCTCGGGTTCTTTTAGTTGTAAGTCGTAGTGATTGCATTAACCTGAGAAATTTGAGTTGTTTTTATTCAAAGTGAATATTGACTCATCCTTAGAAATATACTTTGAATTCTGCAAACATAATGTTAATACGAGTTTGAACGTTTTGCTGCCAACAGGCTCTACTAGCGATATCTATAACTTCCTGCTCTTACCTTATTGAGACGTTGAAATACAAACTAATCAAAGAAGTATAGAATAAGAGCACTTTCCCAATTAAGATCTTCACATATATGCATACAAAAAAGCTCCTTTTGTATGACCAATCAAGCATATCTAGCATTCGAATCTTCCATATTTGCTTTTGCTATGCACATTCTCTTGTGCCCCACATTTCTTCAATAAAGTTTGACTAAAACGAAGTTCGGTTGAAGTTCTTTCCGTTTTCTGGATGCCCTGTCTTGTCATATAATTCTTGCTCACGTTGAGCTACAAGTAAAGCCTCCTGCTCACGTTGTTGATTCATTCTTTTCATAAAATCTTCCATTATCGTATAAAGCTCGTTATTTGTTTCAATCCATTCTTTACTTTCAACAAAAGGAGTGACTTTGACATTCCTGGAATTTCCTGAGGCTCGATGATTACGAACTAAGACTGCTGTGGAGGTTGAATAATGGTCAAAACGAAAGAATTGAAATTTAGGTTCATCGGGTGACACTGAAAAATTTCATAAAGAACCCCGCAATTTTCATAAGGAAATTGTTGTGGTTGACTCGGAAAATAATGTAGAGGTTGGTTATATCCAAAGCCTTGATTATAACAGGGACCCTGATCAAAGACGGGTGTGTTCCCTGTTTGACAATCGAAAAACCCGGATGAGAGTTCCCTATGCAAAATTCACGACGAGAATGTCCTCGTATTGTATTTGTGGAGGTTGTTGAAGAAGTTTGGTGTTGTCATCATAAGAATAAGGATTTGTGTCATAGACAAACTTATTTCCGATAACTCCTACCATTGCTACAGCTTCGATAGTTTACCACCATTAAACGGTACCTCCAGATACGAGCAAACCAAAATGGTTCAAACGAAACATGTCGAAGAATAAACGATAAGAGGATAAAAGAAGATAAGAGATCAATGAATAAGAGGATAGAGTAGATTATTTTGAAAAATTTTTAATTAATAAAATAAAATTTTTTTTGGTATTTTTAATATTTATAAAAAGAAAAGGAAAAATAAAATAAGAAAAAATATTTTTGGATTTTTATATTTTTAATAAGTACGAAAATAAACTTTTCGAAGAAAGGATCTTCAAGGCTCGAACACGAACAATCCCGTAAAAATCGCTATCAAACCGTCATCCCCGCAGCGTCGCCATTTTGATGTCAGTCGTTGTTCACGCACGACTAGAAACGCGTTTATTCAGATAACCTCATATAAATATTATATATAATATATATATAAAATATATATTAATATATATATATATATATATTATAATATATATATATAATATATATATATAGGAGATGGGTTCAAGGGAAAACCATATTATGAAAAAACCTAGAAAACCTCAGAAAACAAACAGATGCCCCTAAAAAAACCAAACAAATTCCCTAATTTTTTTCTCCAGACAAAAAATTGGGTTTTCCAGGCAAATATGGCTCGATATAATGTCTGTAAAAAACTCAAAAACCAAACAGATGCCCTAATTTTTTCAGGCTATAAAAAAGATTTTTAGGCATCTGTTTAGTTTTTTAGGGCATCTTGTTTGTTTTTTTTGCGTTTTTACAGAGTGTAAATCGAGGCCATATTTGCCTAAAAAAACAATTTTTAGCCTGAAAAAATTAGGGCATCTGTTTGGTTTTTTTAAGGCATTTGTTTGGTTTTTTTTTCTAGTTTTCTGGTTTTTCTACCCGATAAGATTAGGTTTTCTCATGATCCCTATCCCTATACTATATATATAATATAATAAATATATAATAATTAGAAATATATGAATATTATATATAAATACCAAATAACATATACGTATACGCAAGCTAAGTATCATACAAATTATTCTTAGGAAAGAATAAAAAGTAATCAACACGGGTATCGTTTTCCTCGGCGAGAGGTGAATGGAAATCTACGTTCAAGTTGTAAATCAAGCTTGATTGTCATAAAAGTTTTTGGTTTTGGTTTTAAACTATTTTTATACTAAAAATTAAACTAATATTAATTCTAAGATTAAAAACTAAAAGATTAAACTAAAATTGATCTAAAAGATATAAATGACAAATATGCTTGCTAAGTGACATGAAATGTTCCTTAAGTGCGGGCTTAGGTTTAACGAATTAAAATCCTTAGAAAACAAGTTTCAAGAAATTAAATGACAAGTAAAGTAAAATGCTTTTTAAAATAAATGTCAAGTATTTAAATTGCATTAAAAGTAAATGACGGTATGTAAATTGACTATTAATTTTTTAAACCTTTTTAAAACCGCACTTAAATTCCAAATCACTAATCACTTAGCAAACACAAGTTATTTACTCACTACTTATAACGAAATTCAATTTAACAAACATAGCATTTAATGACAAAAATAAATCTACACTAAGCATCGTGCAAATATGCAAATACGCAATATATTCTGGAACGATAAAATAAAACTATTTCCTAAGTATTGCAAAGAGATTAGAAAAATAGAACCGAAATTAAACCGTAATGAAATGAAAACCACCCGATCCTTACAAACTTAATAAACAAATAAGTTTATCACTTAAAAAGCTTATACTTCACTAATTATCAAATAAATTTGTCAACTTTATCTACTAATTACTTTCATAAAAACCATAAAGATCAAAGCTTTATCTATTTATCAACCTTGTAAGACCCTTAAGCTCCGACCTTAGAGTTGTATATATTTTATCAACATTAAAACAAAAAAAAATTAAGATGAACAAGATAATATTAAGCTACTAAGACAAACTAAGCTAGAATTTATTCTAAAGACAATAAGCTAATAAAAAGATGAAAACTTTAGATCTAAATCTATCCGAAACTAAGGTGTTCAATCAAGTGAACTCGGATCGGGTAAATTTAAGGATTTAGATCTAAGAAAAATAAGCTAGAATTAAAAAGCAACAAACTTTATGCTATAAAATAAGCTAAAAAGACAAGATCTATTATTTTTAGATCTAATCCACCCGAAACCAAGGTGTTCAATCAAGTGAACAAGAGACGGGTATATTTAAGGATTAGATCTAAAAACAATAAGCTAGAAAAATAATAAGCAATCGAAAATAAGCTAAAATAAGCTCACTCGAAAAGCTCTAAATCGAAAACAATATAAAATAAGCTAGTCTAAATAAGCTATGGAAGTAGCTTATTAGAATATAAGCTTAAAAGATGGGATCCAAAAATAAGCTATAAGCATGAGCTTATTTAGAAATAAGCAAAAGAAGAGAAAGAGTAGAAGAATAAGCATAAAGAAAAGTAAAAAAGTAAATAAGCATTAATAAAAACCAACCTTAAAATCAACATCTTCATTCATGAAAAATAAACCAATACAATAAGTTGAGAATAAGCTAAAAAGCTTTTACAATAATAAGCTAAAATAAGCTAAACTATTCTACTCCTAAAACTAACCTACACTACTATGAAAAATAAACTAAAAAAACTAACTCTTCCCAAGCATGCTGGTAGTGAATCATTTATAAGCCATGTAGGGGTAATTTGGTAATTTTGCCCCAGCAAGCTCTTATAAATAAACTACAAGCCTCTTTATGTCTGCTTGCTTTCACGCCAATCATTGGCAGCCATTATTGCGATGATTGGTCAAAAAGGCCCCTCGTACCTCGTACACAAATCATAAGCTCCGCGCAAACCACGCCACGTGTCAACTCTCTATTGGCCAGCCGCCACTGTCAACCCGTATCATACTGTAACTGTCAGTCAGAAAGGGCGGCGCCTCCGCCACGTGGCAACACCCCATTGGTCAGCCGCCATGACGTGGCATGCCACGTGGCAGGTTAACGACTACTCAACCACCGCCGAACCACCAGTCAATGGCAGCGGTCAACGGTGGCCAACGACGGTCAATGGTGGCGGACCACCGCCAGACCTCCGCCGGAATAGTGGTCTAGCCGGGTCAACGACGGGTCGGGTCCGAGTCAGGTCTGGATCTGGTCGGGTCTGGATCGGGTCAGGTCTGGGTCTGGATCGGGTCAGGTCCGGGTCTAGATCGGGTCGGCCACGTGACACCACCTAAGTGGGCCACGTGGCACCTGAGATATACCTTAGGTTTACAACTCATGGCGCTCGAGCTCAAGACCTTAAGGTCAAGAGTAAGGTGTGTTACCAGCTGTGCTGGGCATACCTTTAAGTTTTATATGCAAAATGTTTTATATAACCCCCTTTTGGCCCAGGTTAGAGTATTTAATAAAGAAAGGTTCAAAATGACGAAAAAGGTTCAAAATAAAAAAGTTCAAGATAGAAATGGCCTGGTACCCCCAGTTGAGACATCGAATTTTCGTGCTCAGTTCCAATGGTGTGATCGAGGAATATTAACGACTTCGTTTGAGCCTCGATAAACGTAAAAACGTCGTCGAAAGTCACCCGAAAATTACCGTTTTTGCTTTGTTTTCAATCCTTTGTACCTGTAAGACATAAAAACACAATACAAACATATTTATCCATATTTTAGTGTTTTAGTCTGTTTATTAGCATTTTTTGGGGTACAAATGATATGTGTTTTAGAGCACATCAGGTTATTAGAAAAATGTTCGTAATAATGACATAATACCTTGATTAGGAGTTGTTTGTAGAGCTTATTGCAACAGCTAATAACCTTGAGTCGTGCTAATTAGGGGCTGCTTAAATAGCTTATTTTAGTAGATATTTTAACCTTCACATGTCATGCTACTTAGGGGCTGTTTAAATTGTAACCCATTAGTTTCTTTTTTAGAAATAAAACTCCACAGATATTAGCCATCGAAACAACCATTAACATTAGCTATCCAAACAACCATTTATACCAGCAATCCAAATAGCAGCTTAGATCAACAATCCAAACAACCCGGACAACAACTAAACACACCCATTTGGATCTGATTTTTTATTGTCTACTCTATTCATGACCAATACTCTGGTTGATAATATATGAGTGCATAGCAAGTAGAATACTCGATCTTAGTGAATGAAATTTGACTTTAAGATGTTGATAATAAATAAGCGTACTGCCACAGTACGATAGTATCACCAAATTGCACTAGTACAACTCATGGATTTGTCACACATGCACCTTTTTTAAACAGCCACAGGACAGTCAGATATTTATGTGACAAATGCTAACCAATAAAAAAACAGCCACAAACTAGGAACTCAAATTTGTGTGACCAATTTCCTGGAATTTCCATTTTCACACATTTGAATATTTTATGTGACTAGAGGTATCTATAATTATTTGTTGATTATTTAGTCACATATAAATTGGGACGTGTAGAGACTACAAATAAGTTAAACTTAGTCCACAACAATATATATAATATATAATATATATATATATATATATAAATATAGATTAATAAAATATATATATGTGAAAAAATATAAGTCTCTAACAATTGATAAAGTGGGTAGACTAAAATCCATATATGGTCACATGACGTAATTAAATTTATGAGGCTAAATCATATAGTCAAGTTTGTCACACATTATTTAAAAGTGACTGCTATTTTTTACTGAATATTTAGCCACATATGAATTTGAAATGTGTGACAACTGAAAGGTAAGTTTGAAGCATTAGTCACGATATACATTTAAAAGTGACAAATATATGTCACACAGTTGAACAGTGTGACCAAATGTCATATATGGTCACACTAAACCATAGACATACATGATTAAGTTTAACCAAAATTCAAGATGTTATATATGGTCACATTGAGTGTTTGTGTGACTAAATTCAAGATGTTATATATGGTCACATGAAATAATTGTTTATGTGGCTAAATCATAGAGTCAAGTTTTGTCACACATTTAACCTTTTTATACAAAACAACCCCATTTCCAACTATTAATTATCTAAAAATTTCTAACACCTTAAAATATTTCGATTCCCCGCTTTATCTTTTTAGTATCCCGCCTACACTTTTTTACTCAAAATCAAATCCTCCCTCCACTCTTTCACTACCTTTCTAATCTCGATCCACCACAAATTCGCTACCTATAACCATCGGAATCCTCTGTTGCTCTCCCACGATATCCACATGTTACCCGCTATTACTCATATTAATTACCGGAAATGAAACCACCCATCCATCTTGTGTAATTTTTAATTAGTTGAAGTATTAATAACTTGTATATATTAATCTAAATGTATGTTGTGGCGCAAGAACTATCTTTTGGATTTGAGGTATATTGACTCAGTTTTTATATATTTGACTTTTGGTGTCTGATTTTGACTTTAGGGACTGATTTTGACTTCATGGTTCAACTGACCAACATTGTAAGTTTGTTCTTTCTCTTTATATGTTAATCTCCTTGAGTAATGTTTGGCTAGTATTAAAGGTGAAAGAATGGTATGCTTATATTATGTTCTGGTAGTTGGAGTGTGTTTGGTGCGGAGCATTTAGGAGCGGTGAGCATTTTGTTTGTTAATGCTCGTTTAAGCAACAAGTAGCTTTATTTATTTTTTTGGAGCATTTAGGAAGTAAAAACTTGAGCATTTAGAGTACATACATGGTTACGTGACGTTTTTATATAAAAAAACTGCCACCGGTTACATCTAACTGCTACTCTTAGCGCTACTTTTGCCAAACACACCCTTACCGTTTACGTTGTAGCTTTGTCAGTAGTAGATGTTTGTTTTATATAAGCGTTTGATAACATATATTTGTATATGATTTTATATAGAGTATATGTTTTTGGTAAAGACTTTAGATGCGTTATGCTTTTACTACAGTTTTTGCCAACATACCTATATTGTATAATGACGTAAAAGCTAAACGCTTTTTTAAAAGCCGTCATTGCAATACAAGCATTATCTTATAAATGCTCTTAAACACTCCAAAAAGCTCGTCGCCGGACACAATTAGAGCTTTATCTAATGTCATAGTGTAAAAATAATATAACAGGTTGTATACTGTCATTTCTGAGTTTGATTTTGAAATCTTATTCGAATTTATTTTCCTTCCTTGATTAAGGGATAAGGCTGTAAGGGATCCCGTATCAGATTAGGTGAACATTCTGGACCAGAGGTTGTTAGCGTTATTGAAAATGCTATGCCCACAGAACATATATCTGAATTTCGTCGCAGTGCAAACCACCTATAATTAACACATTATGTTCGGTTTTAATGTAAGCTAGTAACTAGTACTAAGCAAACAATTACTTGACGACAAGTTTAGTTTTGTGACACTTGTTCTATGTCCAAAACCTTCTTGGGTTCAGGCAAAGAATCAAGATGTTTTTGTATAATCTACTTGAAACTGACTTGAGACTGCCTTTTACAAGTTTATTTTAGTTCACTATTTATATAAAGAAAATAACATATAGCTTGGGATATGTGTAGTAAACAGCCAATGTGGAATATCATGACGGTGTGGATTTAATATTTATTATCATTGTTTACTAATATAGCCAAATAAAAATGTTTTACAATATCCAAATCAGTTAACAAGAAAAAAAGTGACATCGATGATGAAATCCTGATTAATCATTAGACGAATATCTATATAAGTAATATCTGTCAGTTTCTGAGGTAACAGCTAGAAAGCATAGATCCTAGCAAACAGATAGCCATCATTGAGCATTATCTTTATATTTTGGGTCACTTAGAAAGCATAGATCCTAGCATATGCATTTCATGGAAGTATGTATCCATAACTATATATAGGCTGATGTAGAACTCTTCTACATCAGGAGCCTATGGTGTTTGCTCATGTTATGTTAATTATTGATCTCAATCAGTTTGTCATCTTCTGCCTTGGAGATGTTGGTTCCTCTGGTCATGCAGTTGGTAATGTGATGGGTAGAGGTCGAGCAAATGTGGATAACATCCATAAGGTGAATATCTTACATTTCTTTATGTGATGCATTTGTTTTTAAGACGACAGGAGTTAGTTATTTTATCTAAAGTTCTCATTTGGGTTTTGTTTTATTAACAGATATCAAAAGCTTTTGTAGAGATATCTGATAACAAATCATCATGTGGTGATCGTGTAGCTATTATTTCAGGGAAACCTGAATAAAAGCGTATAGTTGAAAGCTTGATTCAGACTTTCATAATGGCCACCTAATAAAGGTGAATGGTTTAACACAACTCGGAAAGGTTTTCAATTATTATCTGAGTTTTATATGATTCATATGTATAATCTAATGGAATTCATAACTTTTATACAGTATGATCAAGATTATTTTTCTGGTAGAGGAAAAAAGGGCCTAAGAATTATAAAAGAATGGAATGTAAGATGGCTATCCATTTTAAATAGTATAATGCCAACAGTAATCATAGCTTTTGTATAAAAGTATTTTTGGAAGTTTTATGTAATTGAACACCTAAAATTAGCTAACCGGGGAATGTGGTAAAGGAAGTTTACACAGTTACTATTTATAATTTTAAGAAAATGAACTAAAAGTTGGACAGCTTGATTCAACCCCAGAGCACCAAGGGCCGTGGCCTAGCGTAACCATATGGAAAGTTATGTGTCCGTTGTCGTTCAAGTCTTGCGATGTGGTATGTAGGATTCTCTATGATATAGGGAGTGCTTTGTGTGTGCGAGCTTGCCTTCAAAAAAGACCAACTCCAGAACGAGCACCACCCCCGTTTCATACCTACCACTGATAATAATCGTTTTACTCTATAATTCAGTCTCTGCATGATTTTTATCTTTCTGTTGTAAAGATAAACTACATTAAAGCAAATAAAAACATAACCTTGATCCCCAATTAGTACAAATTCTAACCTATTGAAAACTGTAACCTACAGCTTTCCAGCACAAAACTTAAATATTTTTCACATTTTCTTTTTTTAAGTACCAACTCTTGGCATGTGTTTTTTGAACAAAAGGCTTCTAGAACCCTTGTTTACACCCAACTCAAGCTGGCGCTGATGTAAGCCTGCTTTCTTGTTACGAACAGGAAACACATACTTGGGGTCATTATTGTAAGTGTCCTTGACTTTTTCTTCTGACAGTTTCATTTTCTGCTTTTATAAAGTTAAGAGGTACTGAGGTGGTATGCATATAAAACACATTGGGTGACTTTCTACTCATTTGATCCATTTGTGTTAGCTATACTTGACCTATTTGTGTTAAGCACACTCTGAGTTTTACTGTTTTTGTGATTGTGTGATTGGTGCAGACATTGAAGGGACACAAGAGCGAAAGGATGTTCATGCTTACTTAGGGAAATTCGAATTCAGTTTAAGGGGGCTTCAAAAATGTAGAAGTTGACGGGGGATCCAAAGTAAGTAGGGGCTTGTTGTGAAGAAAGTTTATCATTATTATGGGTTACCTTTTATTATCACAGCTGGTGTGTCATGTGTGTGTATTTAACTTAACTGACCCGTATCAGGCTATTAGTTAGAATGGGTCAGTTTAGGTTGGGTTTGGTTTAAAATGGGTCACTGGGTCATTTTTGTAGTACGGGTCAGTTTAGGTTGCTTTCAGTTTGAATGGGTCACTTTTTGTTACGGATCAGTTTAGCTTGCCGTAAGTTTAAATGGGTTAAATTGTCATTTAATTGTCGCCAGGTATGACTCATATTGGATAAAAGATGCAAGATAAGTAATTGCAAATTTTGAGCAATAAAACATGACTAGATAATAGCCTAGGCTAATAATCTAGCAAGCGACATTTATTAAGGGACTATTAGACATTTTCATGTCAAAACAGAATATGCATTTAGAACAATCTGTCAAGCTATTTTGCAATAGGTTCTTTCATAAAGCTAATTGTATAATGGCAAGTACAATTCTCATTCTATGAGAAGGATGCTCTACCATGACGCATTTTGAATCATCTAAGTTAAAATACTTCGACTATTAGTTTGAATGGATTTATAGTTTGAATGGGTTTATGATTATTTGTCCTTATAACTTGTTTGGTTTATAATTTGAATTGCCCCATATCGGCTATTAGTTTAAATGGGTCAACTAAGGCTGCAACTAACATATTGTTCTGGCATTTACTAAACTGACCCATATCGGCTATTAGTTCGAATATGTCCATATTAGGTTGATTTATAAATTGTTGTGTTGTTACGAGTTAATGTTTTTTAAAGTGACCCATACTACAAAATTACACGGTTCAGTTTATATATATTGTGTAATACATAATTGACACCGTACTAAAAGTAAACATTTAATATAGACCTTCTAAAGCTGCTTTGTTTAAACTGACCCATTATCAGTTTGCCTATGTAAATGTGCGTGCATTTAAGAACAATTAGTACGGGTATATATATATATATGATATATATATATATATAAAATACTAGATACAAATAATAATAATATACATATATATATACATATATATATACATATATATATACATATATATATACATATATATATACATATATATATATATATACGAATGATAGATCTATCACCTTTTTGGTTTGCTAATATTAGTAAACATTTGTTGATGACTCAATGAAATTTTATGCTTTATTTCATTTGTAAAGATAGACAATTGTTGAAACTTTTCCGGTATAAGTAGGAGTTCAACCCGACTAATCTGAAGGTTTTTTCAACACTGCTGAAAGTGAAATATACGTGTAACTAATGCACATCACTTTTGGTTACTTTTTCTTCAACAGTTTGTCTACTATAGAAGGTTGTCGGTCCGTTCATGCTCCATTGCCAATCAGAAGAGTCAATCCACAAGTCATTAGGGAGAAGGTGACTTTAACTTTATCCGGGTCTCTTAAGTTACATTGTAAAGTAAATCAATGTATATATGCTCACACATTCAGCTCTCCGTGTGACAGACTATATACAACAGGTATCAGAAGCTTACCCTTCAAAGCCGTCATTGCCTAGTTTCCCCCTACTACTAAACTGCCCAATAATCCATAGAAGTCATACTTCTCGTCAGCGGAATGGTTGTGTCTCGCATTGAGGCCAAACATTGAAATTCCGTTAACTCATTATTCCTATTTTTCTTTTATACTACTAGTCATATCAGTAAAAACAACCTTTTCCCCTTTGCAAAATATACAAGAATCACATGGTACTAACACAAAGCTATAATTTCCCGTTGGCTGCCAGAACATGATTTTTTTCCGCCTACAACCAAAGTGTTTGAAGAAAACTAAGTTGCAAATAAGCAAGAATGTCTTTTCACAAACCTATTTTGCTTAACATTAATGTTTTAAGAAACAAGTTTTGTATATGGTCTAAAACCCAGCATATAACACGAACAGTTCATCAGATATATGATTTCTTACTTCTAACCATTGGAGGAATAGATTTGTTATCTTCGTTGCATAAGCTGTACTTAGAAATACCTGACACTCAATGTCCCTTATAAAGCTAAAGCCTGCTTCTCATTCTCTGGAACTATGTAAGATAATACATTAATGTTGCCAATATGATATTAATACTGCTCATGGTTAATACTGCTCAACATTAATGCTATAGGCCATGCCAATATGAGAATTAGTGTTGCCTATTGGGTAGATATGAATGCTAGGCTTATACATTAGTGCGATGATTCTTGTTCGTATGTGCTATTGAATAAGGGAAATTATTCTGCTAATATATATTTAATGACTGTTTCGAGTATATTAAGTGCTGTTAAAGAATTTGTGCTATATGCAGTAACCATTCGATTGTTATTATTTAAGGTATGCGTGTTTGTGATTACAATTGTGAGTTGTGTGGTAGGCATGGTGAAGGAGATCGTTGATAGTGGTGTAGGGATGAACGAGCTCCCTGACAGAAGAGAGACATGTAGCAGATTGGCATCTTTTTTAAGAAACAAGCAAATAACTATTATTTTATGCAACTACATAGAATTGTTCATAGATTTTGTTTAACTAAGAATTTGATTATGTACGATATTACAATTGTATATTTGGTTCAATTATATACATTCGAGTTTTATTTAATTTGAAATTGCTTTTTGTTTAATTGATCTGTATATATATATTATATATATATATATATATATATATATATATATATATATATATAATATATATATATATAATAATATAATGACACAAATTATTGATATTGTTATATGTGACTAAAAAGAAGCCATTCACATAATATGGCCACGGCTTTATCAACATTATTGGTCACATCTTTGTTCAATTTAATGGTGACTAAATATTACAAAATGCCACACAAACTAAAAATTCATGTGACCATTGGATGAAGAATAGTCACACAAAATACACATTCATTTGACTGCAAGTTTCTCTATTGAAAACACATGTATACTGATTACATTTTGGGAGTGTAGCTCACATGGTAAAGCGCTCGCATTGCATGCGAGAGGAACGGGGTTCGATTCCCCGCACTTCCATATTATAAAATTCATGTGGCCATTGGATGAACATTAGTCACACTTATTAACACTTTTGGTCACTTTATGTTTAGTTGTATGTGACTAAATACCAAAAAAACATGATTTGTGTGGCTAAATATTACAAAAGGTGACACAAACTTCAAATTCATGTGGCCATTGATTGATCAATAGTCACACAAAATACACATTTCTTCAATTTAAACACCATATGGTCACACTTATTAATACTTTTGGTCACTTTATGCCTAGTTGTATGTGACTAAATACCCAAAACAAACACGTTTTGTGTGGCTAAATATTACAAAAGGTCACACAAACATAAAATTCATATGGCCATTGGATGAACAATAGTCACACAAAATACACATTTCTTCACTTTAAACACCATATGGTCACACATATTAACACTTTTGGCCACTCTATGTTTAATTGTATGTGACTAAATATACAAAAAAAACATGCTTTGTTGTTGGTTGTACATTGTTTACAGTCACTAAATTATACCTATTTAGTCACACAAAAAACGTGGATACGAACACTAAAGCTTTCTTATGTGTGACTAACTCGAATGCGTGACCGTAGGTGACCTACGGCCGCGCGACCTTTTTTCACACACGAAATTTTTCGTGTGTGTGACTATATGTATATAGTCACACATTTTGTGTGTGACCAATACCACTTTTTGTACTAGTGGAACGCTGCAAATGACACACATAATCCGGGTGAGTAGAATTAGCAAAACCCAGGCGGCTGATGCATATATACCGTGTCAGATAAATGACCATGAAGAAATTCATTCTTCACATCAAGCTGATCAATCGGCCAATCACGAGAAACCGCAAGGCTCAAAACAGTACGAATGGTAGCCGATTTGACCACTGGACTAAATGTCTCATCACAATCAATCCTTTGTTGTTGACTGCGTCCATTTGCCAAAGACGAGCCTTATACCTGCTTAAGGAGTCATCTGCATGAAACTTATGCTTGAAAAGCCAAATAAAACGAACAACATTTACATTAGCTGGACTAGGCACAAGAACCCACGTACTGTTAGTAATTAAAGCATTATATTCATCTAACATATCTTTTTTCCAATTAGGGTCATGAAGGGCATAAATGTAAGAGCGGGCAAGAGGTGAAGTAGTCGTGGCATAAAAATTCATACGCTCAAGAGGTTTAAAAATATCGGGCTTTAGCACGAGTGACCATGGGATGAGTAGACACAGGTTGCGCTTAAGTGGCTGATGGATTTTGTGTATTTAGAAATTGAATGGGGTCAATTTAAATTAGTGGTGTAGCTTGGGACGAATGATGTTGAGGGGTAATTGGGCTTATATCAATATTGGGTGATGAGGTAGCAGACGTGGGTGAGTAGGGATGTGGGGAGTGTTGGGTCTGGTGAGGCGATGAGTTATGAGAAGGAGTTGTGGGAGAGATGGTAGGCTTGGGAAGTCGGTTATAAGAAGGTGGTATAATGGGTGTGTGGGTGGTGGTACAACCGTGGGCTGGGAAGCAACAATAGGCAAAAGAAAATCGTAAGTTGGTGGTGTAGATGGCCTCTCAGTCCCGAACGGAAAGACATCCTCGTCAAAACGAACATGCCATGAGATAATGATTTTATTAGTAGACATGTCGAGACAAACCACGGTGGTTTGCGGGGTAACCAAGGAATATGCAACAGGTTGAGCGGGGTTGAAGTTTATGTGTAACATCAACGTGAGGATAACACAAGCATCCAAAAACACGTAGATGATCATATGTGGGTGTTTGGTTATATAGTTTAGTAAAGGGAACTTCATTATTGATGGCGGTAGAAGGTAGAATATTCAAAAGGTGAGCGGCCATATTAAGAGCTTCCACCACTTACGAGGGAGGTATATGAGCATGAAAAAGCAAGGTACGAATGAGATTATTTATGGTACGTAACATATGTTCGGACTTGCCATTTTGTTGTGACGTGCGCTGGCAGGTTCGTGTTCTTCATGTGCCTTCACGTTTTCAGTATGCTGATATCTTTACTAAGGGTCTACTTGCTGCATTGTTTCTTGAGTTTTACTCAAGTTTGAACGTCCGAAGACCTCCCTTTTCGACTGCGGGTGAGTATTAGCATTATCTATATTGGATATAACGGCCCCAAGCCTGAATATGGGTTGGGTCCATTAGGGTTTCTAGTATGTTTTAAGTAGCTCTATAAATACATATCAATAATTCAATACCTCTCATGGGATTTTCAATGTCTAGTATTTATGTCACCTTTAGCCCCTTAGATAGAAATGATCTATAGTATTTCTCTAAAAACCTCATTGACCAACCAAATGGTTCATTATCAATTATGAATTCTTGGTATTTATCATTCCCAAGAGACAATATGTTAGATGGAAACATTCCTAAGAATAATGTGAAAGAGTTATAAAATGTTTATTTTCAAATTTCAATTTCTACATTTGTGTGTATATTGTGTAACATGTGTTTGCATCTCTTTTTACCCTTATTTACTTGGGTTAAGTCCACGGATACCCCCATGTACTTTATAAAAATTCCATTGTTAGATAACGAACTTTGAAAAATACCATGATTACCCATGAAACTTGTTACGACTTATTAAAATAGGTAATATTACATGTTAGAGTTCCACGTCAGCAAAAAAGACATACTTTTATAATTTCTCAGCTAAGAAGGCATTTGCAATTGCTACTTTAAACCATTTTTCCCACAACTAAACCATTGCTCCCATAATTACTACTCAAAACACATCTAAACATACAAATATCTTAAAAACAAAACACGAATACATCTAAACTTAGAAACTTCATCACTTAACATACATATTTCAATCCTAAATTAGCATAAGTTTTAATTCCTAAACAAAACAAAAACACAGTTAACATCTAATACATGTAACATCTAATACATGTTAGACTACCCAAAAAATACCATAAGGTTACTAGAATATTGTTATAACATACAACATCTTTTAACAACAACAAAATAATGATCAGCTTCCACTTGAAACCTTTTTCCCCTTTGCCTTATCTGCACAACTTTCAGGTTTCCTCACTCTAAATTTTTTCACAATAGAATCCCATGTTTGAACATTTTCTAGCCCAAGCACGCAACCCTTGATTGGAACAGGGCTTTTGACAATTACTTTGGGAGTTGGCTTCTTTGGCCTTTCAACCATTGGAAGAGGGGTAATGTCAATGTTTCTTCTTACAAATCAATGAGAGCTTTTGCGGTGCGAAGGAAAGGTCTTCCTAAAATAATAGGCACTCTCGGGTTTGGTTCAAAATTAACCACAACAAAATCCGCAAGAAAAGTGAAACCATCGACCTATAACTACAACATCTCGCTATAACCCATCGGGTTGCGTAATTGAATAATTACAATTCGAGTGTCCATTCGGTAGGCTTTAAAGCTCCAAGCCCAAGTGTGCTTTGTAGATAGACCTAGAGGTAAAAGGTTAATGCTGAGCTCCGAATCGCTAAAGCAATAGTCCTATCGAGTTCTTGAAAGCACAGGAATAAGAAATTTTCCCCCGGATCTTAGAAGCTTCTCGGAAGTTTGGTATAAATGAAGCAGAACATTCAGCATGCACAGTTGTAATGGCAATTTCTTCGGCTTCTCTTTGTTCTAAGCAACGAGCTTAACATTTGTTGAACTTTTGGCATTTCGACGAAGCACTTTCAATCCAATCTCTAAATGGAGTTTTTGAACATCTTCAAGAATCGCTATTGTTGAGCATTGGTTATCGTTCCTCTCTCACTTTCATTCTCTCGATATGGAAGTTTAGGTTGATATGATGTAGGTTTTTGGAGAATATAGGCTCTCTTGCATTTCAATTTTAACGTTTTTCTTTGCTTTTGGTTTTGGAATTTCCAAAAACATGGAATCGTGAATCCTCCGAGGTGGGACTTGTGCCGGAATATTTTTTTCTGAACTTGGTTTTTTGCACTTCTGTCCATTGACGTCTCCTCGGTTTTGTATCGGTTCCTTTGACGGAGTAGAAAACAACGGGTGTAGTAACAAGAGGATTCGAAGGTCCTTTCCAAATCTACTTGTGACCGCATCCTTGTGGGTGATAGCATTAATCTTTGCCTCACAGTGTAGTTTACGGTTTGACTTGGGAAGAGTTCCCAGATATCGAAGTAGCGAAAAAATTGTTGAATTATTACAAAATTTGTCCAACCAAACTCGAACATTAGCCATTAGATTTTGCAAAGTTTGACCTTGATTTTGAACATTCTTCAACACCAGCAACGTTTCCTTGACGTAGTTTTCACAATCCGATTTCCAAAACACCTTGAGTTTGGGGCGTAGGAGCATGATGAGGTGGAACTACTTGGTAGTACCGGTAGTTGATTGGTTGTGGTTATAAACTTGCACCTTGAAATGTATTTGATGGTTTTTGATTGAAATTTGTTTTCCACGGTTTTGATTCGAATTGAAATTGTTTCCTCCTTGATAACGGTTTTTTATTTTTTTTATTTTTGTGTTTTTTTCTTTGGTTTCCTTGGTTGTTTTGAACATTTGGTTGATTAAAACCGGGTGGTCTCATTTGATTTTCCAAATTAGGAGGATTTCTTTGAACAAAAGAGTTTTTTGGGGGCCATACGCGGCAGGATTTTGTTGGAATTGATGAATGTTCTTCATGAAAAACGGGAAATTCATTCCTTGTTAACGACAATGGTTGAAATTATAGTTTTGAACTAGCATGTAACACAAACGATCCTCGACTCTTTGAGACGGTAGCAGAGTCATAACATTCTTTCAACAATCATCCTATCTAATCGGACTCAGTCGCAATATCCATTTTATCTTCAAGAGAAGCGGCGAGTGGTTGAATTTCAAAAAATTAAAGTGTAAAAGTAAAAGAAGAGCATTCGTCACTCACTCTTCGTTCAATTGCCACGACTTCTTGATAAACGAACCTTAGATTACTCTCAATAATGCTAAACCTAATCAACGCGGATAGCAGCTATCAAGAAAATTTCCACTCCGCGTCGGAATCTAAAGCATCTAGAAACCATGGTATTCCCAAGGAATTGTAGAACGATCAATTGATGTAATTCCGAGAAACCATGATGAGGACATTGACAAAGAAGTCCTTTGAAACGTTCCCATGCTTCTTTGAAATTTTCAATCGTTTTGATAAAAGTATGATTTCATTTTCGAAAGGTATGATTTTTACGAAGGAGGAAAAAAATGGTTTATGAATTTCGAGACAAGATCATTCCCACTTAGAATCGATCGAGTTGGTTCTTTATATAGCCTATCCCGGGCTTACACCTTCGAGAGAGAAAGGAAAAAAGCAAAAGCTAAACCGAGTGTTTTGGTGAACTTCGGGGGGGGTCGGGATTCTAAACGTAAAGTGATCATTGTTGACAAATCGAAATGATTATGAAGGGTCTTAGTCTACCCTTAAATTGATTACTTTGAACAAGATTATCCAAATTTGTTTAAGCTCAAAATTGTTTGCATTTATAGGTGAACAAACAATAGCATCTTCGTATCCCTACTCGATGGAGTCTTGTAACATTTGACCAAGGTAACGATAGTCTGGCCATTGGAAACTCGGTTCCTCAAACAATAACCGTGTATTATGTTGTTGTCGACAGATTTCGATTACGAGCTTTGAGAACGAGTGCGCATAAAAGCACTATAAAAAGAAGAAATTAAATAAGCAACAAAAATTACACGAATTAACCTCTTTACTTTTTCATACAAAGCCTTTATTTCATCAAAGCTTTTGGTCTTCAAATCAACATGCTTCTTGTTTCTAACATGTTTCAAATAAGTCATCATTTGATTCCTAAACTGATTCTTTGTTGGAGGTTTGTTTCAAATAGCTTCAGATCTTTGTTGAGCAAGGACTCTTCTTTGAGTAGCTAGAGTATCATGAAGAGATTTTTCTCTCTTCCACTGTGAACTGTTCTCTCTCTACTTTTTGTACTCTTTCAGCTAGAAGTCTGTCTGCTTTAATTCTTGCTTGAATAAAGTCATATTCATTAGAGAGTGCAGTCTTAGTTGCTTCCTCCTCAGTTAGCATTTTTCTCTCTTCTTTAACTTCCCATTCCTCTTGTATTTTTTTCTAGCCACTTCTTCATCATGAGCAATCTGATTAAACTTCTTTTTAGCTTTAGTAATTTCTTCAGATTCAGTATCTGATTCCTCATCTTCTTTAATCCTCTTTTTGCCTTTATCATTTGGATCAATCTTGGGAAGAGGCTTGATAGTAGTTTTATATACTGTAAAATATATAATAATATTCCAAAAGAGCAGTTAAGAACTTTCCTAAAGTCTCCCTTAAGAAAAGCTCACTCTAAAAGATATATATAATATATAATACGTATATTTAACCGGGAAGAATGATCACCCGGGTCGTTTCCCCAACGACTTGTGAAATTGAAACCTTGCTTTAGCTTGGATTATGATTTGAATGAGAGAAAAGATAAGTTTGATTATCTATAACTACTAAATAAAAGCGACAAATAAAATGAGAAAACAAGAGCAATTAATCACTTAAACAATTAACCGGAACGAATAAATCGCGACAAATAAGCAAGTAGGACAAAATAAGACTTAAAAAATGCAAACTAAATTTCTAAACCTAAAATAGGACAAAAGAAAATTTTAGGAAAAAGAAAATATTTTTTTTCATAATTTTTGAATTTATTATGAATTAAAAACTATTTTAATCTAATTAAATCCTGAAAAATAGCAAATTAAGTCTTAAAAATTAAGAAAAATGATTTTTAAACTTAGAAAAGTCTAAAATAACATAAAAAGTTAGAAAACTATTTTAAAAATAAAAATCCTGATTTTAAAATTAAAAATTAAAATCTCAAAAATGAAAATTAAAATCTAAAAGAGTTGAAAATGATTTTACTGAATGTAAACCTAAAAGTATTTATTCTAATACTAAAAACTATTTTTTTGTAATTTTATAAAACTTTTTTCTATTTTTTATGATTTTTTAAATTTAAACCTTAGAAAATGATTAAACAAATATTCCTAAATGGAAAAATGTGAAATAATTCAAGGAAAATCCTAAATGCAACAAAGTTCAAAGGAAAAATAAGATTACACTACCAGCTAAAACTAATAAGCTCCTAATAAGCAATTTAAAGCTACGGCTTTTAATTAAAAGCTAAAAGAAAAATTAATATAAGAATTAAATGGAGAGAGATGCTAACGGATGGGCTAATGAAGCATGGTGGTAAGTGTGTGTGTTTGTGTGCCAATGAGGTTAACGGAGTATTTATGGGTTCAAAGTTCCAATAACTCCCTTTTGGATTTTTTTTATTTTTCAAAATCAAAGAACTAAAGTTGTAAAAAAGCTAATTGTAAGCAACCTTTTAATGATGGACAATAAGCTCTAAACCAAAAATAAGCTTTAAAAAGCTTTTGATGAAAAACTGTCAACAGAAAAGTGTGCTTTGAGCTCATTTTGTATAATTTCCACTTAAACACTTGCACAAGCTTCAATTTAAGCTCAAATTAAAAAGCAAAAAATGTTCTGGATAGCTTATGATGTACTAAAGCTACTTTTAACAAGCTATCCTAACTAGAAACATGTAAGGCTATCTGAATCTAAGGTTGAAAGTGACAAACTCAGAACTAAGAACAAAGACTCAAAATTAATTAAGCACATCTCTCAAAAACTAAAAAGACCTTACGCTTCTGCAACTAAGTGAAACTATCATAAGCTAAAAATCCTAATGCTTAAAAACTAGTCTTATAAGCTAGATTTTTATATTTAAAAAGCTACTTACTACTACTACTGTTTTTGGTCTTTTTGGCTTTTTGTGAACTTTAAAACTAAATGTACCTAGGCAAATAAGCTTGAAAATAAAAAGCAAGTCCTAAACTATATTAAGCTATGTATAATCTATAATCAACTTAAATCCTAAAATTACTAACTAAAATGAAGCCTAAAATGATAGCAGTGGTACTTGATTACCATGTGATGCAATGAACAATTGTACAAATCAAAGTTTGCAGGCACCCAATTTGGTTTCTATGCAATTTTGTATATAGCGACTCAAGGAGTGTTAAGACAATACTAGCAAACACACCTCAAGCCTTAACAAGGCGGTAGATCAAATTTAAACATAAACAAAGAAAAAGACACTGAGTCCGCATGGTGTTGAGACACCAATTTAAGACCTAAGTCTTTCAGATTTGAGAATCTATTGTCTCCTAAAATGTTTGCAAATTGTTTTTACCCACGCAATGATAATGATAAGCAAAGAAATCACAAATAAATTTTGACTTGTAAGGAAGTCTAAATGCGCTAACCAAGGACTACCCTTAATGATTGACCTAATTGATAGAGCTTATGTAAAATGAAATAGAGTAGCTTATAAACTTTGATATCAGACATCGCTTAGCTGTGTAAAACAAGTTTAACAAACATGATTAAACGAAACTGATTAAGCCATTAGGAATCATTAGGATCTATAATATGTAATGTTATTTTTGGTTTTAATTAGAGTTTTGGAAGAGCAAATATTAGATGGAAGTCTAAGATCTATAACTAATGAGCTGTAGAGAAAACAGACTAAATGACATTACTAATTCAGCGCCATGAGAGAAAATGATAAAAACACACAACTAAACAAGAGACTGTGATAAGAATTTTAAAAAAAAAGCCAATAATAAAAAAAAAAAACTCTTAACTACATAAGCACTAAGAATGAACTAGAATGCTTGTAAAGAAAATGTATGAAATTTCCAGCTAAAAATTACTTGTAAGCTTCAGTAACAAGAGCGTAAAGTTGTAGATTTAAGCAGTACGAAGCTCTAGCTTACATAAGATAAGCTTGTACAAGTCATAAAAAGCCCTTCCATGATAGGCTTCTCTTCCAAAAGCTTTTAAAAGTCCAAAGTAGTTAAGGTTTATTCCTGATTTTAGATTTAAGGTGTAATTAAGGTATGTTTAAGCTCAATCATAAGCTTAAAGACTTATGAGAGCTATTGAGCTTATTATGAGCTTATGAGACAGAAACTTATCAATTGAAAAGGGAAGATGAGTAACAAAAGCTTATGACAGAATAAAACTTAATTTCATTGAAAAAAAACTTGCTTACAATACTTGAAAAGAAAATACAAAAGCTTAAAAGAAGTTACATAAACTACACTAAAAATTAAGCTGAAAATTAAAGAGCTAAAAACTAGATAGTTGTGTGTGTGAAATGTGGGACTATTTATAGCCTCTTGGTGACTTTAGTCTTCCTTGCTTCACTACGCTCTTCACATCTCATCGTATGGATTTTCCAAGCATTGGATCGCATTAATTTGTTGGCCGTTGGATTCAGTTTGTGTAACCACGGATTGCCAGCACTTGGCAATCTGATGTGACACTTGTGTGGCTTCTTCTTGTGTAAGATTTAGTTTGTAAAATCAACTCCTTGTGTGTTCTTAAACTCGAGTGACGTGCTTTCTTTGTGGGATTGACCTCAATGAGGACGGTTTGATGATGTATTGGTCCTATTTGCCCATGGTGTACTTTAGTACTTGAATTGACTAGATTGCAACCCTTTAATTAGAATTGCCTTTGTTTTGACCTTTGGTTAAGTTATGTAGGAGACGATGGAATAGTGAAATAGGGTTTTCGCGCCATTTTGCCTTTTTTATAACTGTAAGGGTAAAAGGGTGCTGTATAACTATGGGGGATATGGCAGAAGGGAATGGTCTTGTCTTTGTGATTGTACAAATGTTATATACATCCGTAGGTGTATTACAATTCTGAAAGCTATGGCATATTCGCGGGTCCCTGGACTTCGTTATTATGGGTTATAGTTTAGGGTTTGGGGGCCGGGTGAGTTTTTAGGGATAATGGGCCTATTAGATTAAGGCCATTTGTGGTAAGTTTCTGAACATGAGGGACTTTAAACGGAATCATTGGGATTTTTGTCTTATAGTGGTTGGCTTCTGTGACCAGAAGGTTTGACTTTCTTTGATGTTTATCACTTTTGACTTTTCTTGGTTTTCGCTTTGTAATCCTTAGCTTCTTTTGTGTCTGTTCTGATTCCGTGTTTGTGTTTGTCCGTTTTGACGGTTTTCTTGTGATTCTTTGTCTTATCAGTACCTGCACACACACAACACAAAAACAAGTATATTTTTGTCATTTTAAGTGTGTTTTTGATCATTTAGGGTCATTTTTAGTGTTAACGGATATGTGTATTTCACACATATCAAAATTCCCAAACTTAAAAACGATTTGCGTGTCTCCTAGCGCAATTATTACAAGCCTTTATAGAACCGAAATACCTCAAAACTTACTCAGAGAAGCTAAGTCTCTTTGAAAATAGTAAGAGTTTTTGTTGAGAGAAGCTAAGAGAGTGCACCAATGTGTATAAAACACTATCCGCGAATTGCCCGCATTTTCTCGAAGAGTTTTTTTATTTTTTATGATTTTTTTGATGACTATCTAACTACAAGACTTATTCTTGTGTTGACATTTAATGGTAATTGTTTTTATTATCCTTTTTTGGTAACTTAAGGGATCATGGAAGACAAAAAAACACAATGATTGTCTAACTAAGATAACTTCATCATTCCCGATGTTTTCACTTTTCCCATATAAGCTTGTAAAAAATAAATCAGCCGTTAAGTACGGAGCTTAAGTTGCTAAGATACTTATAATTACAACTTGTGAATTTCTCTTCGAAATAAATCATATATTTCAGTGTGTTGTTGTTGTGCTCAAGTATTTAACAATTGAAATCCAATACTTAGATAGTTGAATAATGCGGACGTAGCTTTACGCATGGGCCTTTTTGGGCTAATATGGTTAATAAACATAGTAAGATCACAACTCAAACGCAAACAAAATCCTCCTTAGATAAGGACATCGTTGGTTCACTGTCCAAAAATGACTTTCTTCTCGTAGATCCCACCGTCATCGGGTAAGTGCTAAGGCTTTGACACCGCCATCTGGAGAATATAATCGAGACGCAGGAAACTTGCGTATGAAAAGAGCCTTGTAGATTTGCAAACGTTGGTGTCAAAAGAATGTACTTTGGTTTTAGAAAAGGAATCTTATACTATTTATTTTCTAACTGTGCAACATTATTATTACCTTTTACATTATGAAGGCTAGGAACCGGTGATCATTTTCTTTCGAGCGGAACATTCGGCCACGCCTCTGTAGAGAGCTGTTGTTACTTATTATGATACCAACCCTAATTTTACAAGTCCTCCACCCTTTTCTTTCGATGTCACATCGGGGAAGCGGCGAACCGACAGAATGCCCATGTACTTTTATTGCGATGGGTTGTGTATATTATTTATTATACTTATGGATTTAGAAACTTGCATCTTTTTATATTCCACCAACACATTTTTTTTTTATTTTTTTTTATTTTACACTATTTACTAATAACACATTATTTTTGCAAATAGAAAAATTTTGTTTTAGAAAAATCCATAGTTTAAATGCTTGAAACAAAGAATTCTTATTTTTAAAATGATGGTTGACTTCATTATAAAGCTTGTTTCTCTTATATATGTAGATTAGGCCTTTTAAAGAGTAAAACTCTAAATTTTGTAATTATTAAATGAGAACACGTATGTTTAATCATTTAAAGAACTTTTGGGAAGAAGAAACACAAGGTTATTTTATAAGCTTTTAAGTTTCAAAATATAACTTTGTTTAGCATCCTAATTCGTAATTAACACGATATATCTATATTCTTTTGCAATTTTAATCTCCTAATAAAGAAATTCGCTAATACTTAGCCTGATGATTAAAATGCCAAATACTCGGACTATATGTAAAATTACTTGAGATTGCAACGTTTCATTTACTAGATGATTTCAAGTATCGCATGTTTAACGTCTAATGTGATAGCACAGACTATCATCATTAATTGTTAAGGGAAAAAATGCTAGAAATCATTTCGTTTCGATCAGGTCAAAAATTACTTCTTATTCTCACAACCGGAAAACTACAGTTCATGTCTAAACACTTATTAATATTTATTATTATTATTATTATTATTTTATTTTATTATTATTATTTTTTTTGATTAAAAACTTAAAAATTTAAAATTTTTGCTATTTTTGGGGAAAACGGGTACGTGAAAACAAAACAATAAGCAGGTAACATCAAATCGATAGATTTCCTCCCCAAACTAGAACGAAACATTGTCCTCAATGTTTGAGGGCGGGTTCTACGAAAATCTAAGCCGTTTATGAATTATGCAAAGATAAACGTGAATCGATAAGATGAAAGGATATCGGATCTCCCCAAACTAATTTCAAACAATATGATTAGGAAGTCGATGTGAAAACGGGACACAACACCGAACACGGAGGCCTTCAGAAATTCTTGGTTCAATCCTACAAAAATTAGAATCACTAGTACAAACAACAAACACACAGAATCGGACGAAGCTTAGATCTCAAGACAATTCACTAAGACACAATGTGTGAGTTAGAAAGAGAATTTAAAAAAGAAAAGAAAAGAAGGATAAGCTGGGAGTGGTAAAAAAATCTCACACAAAGGGCTTTGATTTTTATACGAGTCGCATGAGTATGCTCGACTCTATCCTGAATTTATTTATTCCTTAGGGTGAGGCAAATGGAACTGGCTTAAAAGAAAATGAAACGTAGAGATGCAAGGGTCAAAAAACGATGCGTCTCATTCCGTGAATGAGAGATAAAGCAGGAGAATCCTCGGGGTAGGTGAAATATGGAAGAAAAGTCCAAATGATCAAATGTGAAGGTATTGAATCTTTCTTAACATTTGAAGGGATAGAAAACAATTTGCATTGGTTAACTTCTCACTTAGTCTTCATGACCGTTTCGGGCTAAAATCTAAACAAAACATCCAGGTGGTAGTGTCCGGAGGAGGACTGAGGGAATGACGGATCGAAATGAAATGGATTGAAAACTCGTGAAGTTCAAAAGAGAGTATTTGAATTATCAATAGCTAATCAACTCCTCTTGATAGGTGGGCTTCAATCTGCAAAAGATAACGAATCATATTGGGGAAGAGAGTAATTAGAATGAAGTAGTGGGTACTGCACTTGATGTTCTTTCCGTATTAATCGCGATAGGGAAGTCTCGAATTCGGGTAAAGAATTATGTCCAAATAGAAAAAGAAGTAACTGGACTCCTTAGAACGAATCACTATCTCGACGGGATGGTAAAGGAGAGGGAGGAGCTCGAGCTCACTGATCCGGAGTAGGGTCCACTTCAAAGATATCGATTATTTAGAATAGAGATGGGACGTTTAAGTAAATTTCAACGAAGAAATAACATATTGGATTAAAAAAATGTCTTCTAGTTAAAACTCTTTCTCTT
The DNA here is from genome assembly GCA_026074375.1 of Tanacetum coccineum. NCBI lineage: Eukaryota > Viridiplantae > Streptophyta > Magnoliopsida > Asterales > Asteraceae > Tanacetum > Tanacetum coccineum. The sequence goes on from BQNB010048469.1 coordinate 34,340, forward strand.
CTAGATCTTCATTTTCCCTCTCTCCAAAACTATCGAGTCTCTGGAATAGGAAGGTGATTGATCACAGTACTCGAGTGCTTCTATAAATGGACATGTATAACTCTCGAAGTATCAGCTGTTTGGATCAAAAGTCAGCTTCTACAAGTTCCCGGTGAATTAGAGCATATGAGGAGTTCACGGCGGAACTCCTCAAGAATAGGGTCGATATTAGAAGAATTAACAAACGAAGTATCGGTTAATCAAAGATTCCACAAGATCGATTTCAACATTTAATATCGATTTAATAATCACAATTAGGTAATCAGCTAGTATCTTGGAAATGTACTCGAACTCACTTGGGTTGGGACAAGTTCTCGACACTAGACTTTATTACTTCGTTCGATTTTGTGTTCTTGGAATAAGTGCTAAGATGCTAGTCTCCTATATTAGAGAGTTAGTCGGGCCTCTCGATCGGTACGTCGGGTGTGATTGCTTTAGGACTGTTAGAATATCGAGCAATAATTTCTAAAGGGAATATAATCATCATCGTCGACAAAAGGAATAGAAAGCAGCACTCGCGAGAAGGGCATCCAATATTCTGGTTCTCAGATTTGTAGATGTGTCTTACTTTTTTCGAACTTCGCTGCCCCAGATTTGCATTAAATCTTGATTAGTTTTCGAATCTAATCTGCACTATCTCCTCTCGTATTACTTGCGCATCAATCTTCTCGCCTCGGAAATCTTTTTATAACCTAGAATCATTCGTGATATCTATAATTTCGTAACAACCAATGTGCTGTCATGCCCTCATTTCTCGATACTCATATCCTCTTTAGCGCTTGCTCTTCTCAATTCGCCTTTCGTTACTTCTTCTTTTGTCTTAAATTTGACCAACCATATCACATATGGGATGTCATTGCTCTCATAAGCTTGTTTTTGAGATTTAAGAATTCTTTTGTTGTGCGATGAAGTTGTAGTGGAATGCCGGTTATTGTGGAGTTGGAAATTGGTCAAAGCCAAATGAATTAGGAATCATAGCAAGAACTTTTGCTCATAATTATTTCTGTCATTCATTGGTTGACTGTTGAAAAGTTGAGGAGGTCCCCGCAATTTTCACTCAACAATTGTAGTGTGAGAGAACTTTGAGAATTTTGTGGAAGAAATAATTATCATTATAATTGTTTGATTGCAGAATCACTGCTCCTGTTCATAGAAAGCGCAGGAATTGCGGTGGAAATTCGATAACCATAATGAGCCGATTTGCCAATAACTCACACAAATAGGTACCTTCAAATGGAGTTGTGGAGGGTGGGGTGAGAGACATTGGAGAGAACAATTGAAGAATGAGGTTTGGAATCAGATCACCTGAGATGAATTCTCATCTTCATAAAACAATTGCATGTAGGATGAAAAGACGGCTTGTGCAATGATTCTGTGGGAGCTTCTTAGTTTATATGGTTTGATTGCAGTGTTCTTTGTGATTAGAGATAATTGGCGACAGAATTTAACCCGTAAGTGAGCAACCTCTTTCCATAAAACTTGCAAATGCTTGTTGACAAAAGATTCATCTAAAGAATTCACGCACTTCGTAAGACAGACTAATTTGGTTAATAAGTGGGGGAAGACCTTGCGCGAGACTTTACACCAGGGTCTGATTGACAACGAGTTGCTTCTAGAAGAGCATTTGTAGAATGAACGTTTGTATTGTCATCGGTGTTGCGCAAAGTATCTTGGGAGTTTGGAAAAATTCCATTTTTAACACAATATGTAAGCAAAATCTTCCTCGAATTTACTTTCTGTGGGGAAAAGTGAGCACATCACGACAATACGGTCCATCAACGGGGTTCCACACTTTGCATACACGGAGAAGAGTCGGGTTTGGGAGAACCATAGATGGAGTTGATGTCTTGTTTTCAGAAGACCGCTTGTCATGTGACAACGCGCATTCTCTAGTGTACAAATCTTACACAAGTACGAGCATTCCGTTATTTCGAGAAGTGGGATTTTCAAACGATGAGACGCATAAGAATTAATAAATAAGAAGGATGTGAAAAGAAGTTAGGATGACAAAAGAGGTTTCAAGGAGATTATTTTTGTTTTTGTACAATTTTTTTAAACAACATTTGTTTATTTACAGGACAAAACGAGAGACAACGTGAACCAATATAATCAAACTTATTCACGGTCTAGCCTCTTAAAAAATGCTTTTTAAGGTGGGTGAGCGTATTTCGTAAGTGACAAATGCAAGTTTTTGAATCTTTTGTGTTGGATTTGGGACACTTTTGCAAGTTCATCGGAACTTATTCTATGATGAATACTTCATTGGAAAGTATTATATATTGGTGTTTTTTACCAAATTTGTTTATTATCTTCTTTTTAAAGAAAATTTTTTATATTTTTGATTGGTTTTTTATATAGTTTATATGTTAACTATATAAAAGAAAAGTAAATATTTTTACTTTTTACTATTTTTTAATTTTTTTGGATTTTTGAAAATATTTACAAAAAATGAAACGCATTCCTGAGCGAAAGGTGCTTCAAACAAATTCAACAAAGTAAACGAAGAATCCTTTACACAGAAGTCGCCCCCGGCTTGAAAGTGGCGCCAAATAAAAATGATAGTAGTTTTTATTACGTGTAAACTATAATACTAAATATGCCAAGAGAGCAGTTAAGAATTTCTAAAGTTCTCCCTTAGAAAAGCTCACTCTAAAGATTTTGTATATAATATTATAATAGTATATTTACCGGGAAGAATGCGGATGAAATAAAGAATGATCACCGGGTGGTTCCCCATACGATTGTGAAATTGAAAACCTTGCTTAGCTTGGATTCTACTTGAATGAATGAGAAAAGATAAGTTTGATTTATCTATAATACCTAAATAAAAGCGACAACAATTAAAAGCAATTAAACACTTAAACTAATTAACGGGAGTAAATAAAACATGACAATTAAGCAAATACACTAAAATTAACCCCTAAAAATGCAAACTAAATTTCTAAACCTAAAATAGGACAAAAGAAAATTTTAGGAAAAAGAAAAATATTTTTTTGATAATTTTTGAATTTATTATGAATTAAAAACTATTTTAATCTAATTAAATCCTAAAAAATAGCAAATTAAGTCCTAAAAATTAAGAAAAATGATTTTTAAACTTAGAAAAGTCTAAAATAACATAAAAACTCAGAAAACTATTTTTAACTATTTTTAAAATTAAAATCCTATTTTTAAAATTAAAATTAAAAGCTCAAAAATGAAAATTAAAATCTAAAAGTGTTGAAAATGATTTTTCTGAATGTAAACCTAAAAGTATTTATTCTAATACTAAAAACTATTTTTTTGTAATTTTATAAAACTTTTTTCTATTTTTTATGATTTTTCGAAAATTTAAACCTTAGAAAAATGATTAAAAATAATCTACTAAATGGAAAAATGTGAAAAATTCAGGGAAAATCCTAAATGCAACAAAGTTCAAAGGAAAAATAAGTTTATACTACCAGCTAAACTAATAAGCTCCTAATAAGCAATTTAAAGCTACGGCTTTTAATAATAAGCTAAAAGAAAAATTAGTATAAGAATTAAATGGAGAGAGATGCTAACGGATGAGCTAATGAAGCATGGTGGTAAGTGTGTGTGTTTGTGTGCAAGAGGTCACGGGTTCAAGTCCCATTAACACCCTTTTTTGTATATTTTTATTTTTCAAAACTCAAAGAACAAAAGTTGTAAAACAAGCTAATGTGAGCAACTTTAATGAAGACAACATAAGCTCTAAACCAAAAATAAGCTCTTAAAAGCTTCTGAAAGAAACTGTCAACAGAAAGTGAGCTTTTGAGCTCACTTTTGCTAATTTCCACTTAAACACTTACACAAGCTTCAATTTAAGCTTAAATTAAAAAGTAAAAAATGTTCTGGATAACTTATGATGTACTAAATCTACTTTTAACAAGCTATCCTAACTAGAAACATGTATGGCTATCTGAATCTAAGGTTGAAAGTGACAAACTCAGAACTAAGAACAAAAGACTCAAAATTAAATTAAGCTAAATCACTCAAAAACCTAAAATAGACCTTAAGCTTCTGCAAACTAAGTGAGCTACTCATAAGCTAAAATCCTAATGCTTAAAAACTAGTCTTATAAGCTAGATTTTTATATTTAAAAAGATACTTACTACTACTGTTTTTGGTATTTTTGGCTTTTTTGTAAACTTTAAAACTAAATGTACCTAGGCAAATAAGCTTGAAATTAAAAAGCAAGTCCTAAACTATATTAAGCTATGTCTAATCTATGATCGACTTAAATTTTAGAACCTAAATCCTAAAATTACTAACTAAAATGAAGCCTAAAATGACAGCAGTGGTAACTTTGATTACCACTGCTGATGCAAATGAACAATTGTACAAATCAAAGTTGCAGGCACCCAATTTGGTTTCTACTGCATTTGATACACTCAATGAGTGTTAAACAACTACTAGCAAACACACCTCAAGCCTTAACAAGCTTAGATCAAATTTAAACAAACAAAGAAAAAGAACAATGATCCCCTGGTGCTGAGATTACCAAATTAAGACCTAAGTCTTTCAATTTTGAAATCTAATCTCTAAAATTCTTTCACAATTCATTTTTAACCACAAATGATACTGACTAAAGCAAAAAGCACAAATAAGTTTGACTTTAAGTAGTCAAACAGGCCTATTCCAAACACTCCTTAATAACTATAACAGATTTCACAAAGCTTTTAAAATTAAATCTACTTATCTAAACCTTTATACCAGATATCAATGAGTTTTTAACAAGCTTAACTAACATGAATTACAAACTAAAAAGCTAGGAAATAAAGATCTATACTATGCTAACTATATTTTTTTGTTTTTAATGATTTTTTGAGACAAAATTTAAGAATCTAAGATCTATAACTAATGAGCTAAAAACAGACTAAGAACATTAACTAATAAGCACATAGAAATGATAAAAAACACAAATAAACAACTAGTTTAAGCAATTAATCAAATCTATACTAATAAGCACTAACTGAACTAAAGTCTATAGAAGCCCTTCCATGATAGGCTTCTCTTCCAAAAGCTTATAATCCAATAGTAAAGGTTTTTTTAGCTGATTTTAAAGGTTTAATAGATTAGTTGACTTATTAAGCTCAAATTCAAGCTTATAGACTTGAATGAGCTAAGATGTAGCTTAAATGATCTTATGAGAAAGTAGCTTAAAAGTAAAAAGGGAAGATGAGTAAACAAAATCTTTGACAGATTTCCTTAAATAAACTTAATTTCATTGATTTTAAAACTGCTTACCAATACTTGAAACGAAAATACAAAAGCTTAAAAGAAGTTACATAAACTACACTAAAAATTAAGCTAAAAATTAAAGAGCTAAAAACTAGATGCTTGTGTGTGTGAAATGTGGGACTATTTATAGCCTCTTGGTGAACCTTCTAGTCCTTCCTTGCTTCATACGCTCCTTTCCATCTCATCCATACGATTTTCCAATCATTGGATCATAATTGTTGGCCGTTGGATCAAGTTTGTGTACACACGGATTGCCAGCTTGGCAATCCGTGATGTGACACTTGTGTGCTTCTTCTGAGTGTAGATTTAGTGTAAAAATCAGCTCCTTGTGTGTTTCTTCACATTGACGTGGCATTCTCCTTGTGGGATTGACCAATGAGGAACGTTTGATGATGTATTGACCCTGCCCATGTGTACTTTAGTACTTGAATTGACTATTGCACCCTTTAATTTAGAATTGCCCTTTGTTTTACCCTTTGGTTAATTGTAGGAGACGATGAACAATAAAATGTTCATTGGCGCCTTTTATAACTAAAAACGGGTAAAAGAGATTTAAACTTTGGGGATATGGCAAAGTAAGTCCTTCTCTTTGGTTTATGAAAGTTTAGGTGTTTTAAACATTTTCCAAATATGGCAGAATTGGCCCCTGGACTTAGTTATAAAAGGTAATGGGTTTTAGGGTTTTGGGTCGGGTATGGGCTTTGGATCCGGGTAAGGTTTTAAGGTTTAAGGCCCATTTAGCTTAGGGATCATTAGTGTAAGTTTCTAAAACTTGAGGGACTAGATTTGTAACTTTGGATTTTTGTCTTCTATTGTTGACTTTGAGAGTTGACCGAGGTTGACTTTTTGACTTTGGCTTCTGGCTCTTGCACGCTCTTCCGTGTTTGCCCGTTTTTTGACGGTTTTCTTGTGATTTTTGTCTTATCCGTACCTGCATACACAAAACACAAAAACAGGCATATCTTTGCCATTTTTAGTATGTTCTTGGTCATTTAGGGTCATTTTTGGTATAAACAGATACGTGTATTTTACACTTATCAGTATCTTTTTCAGTCTTTCATACCTCTTCCTCAAGGATATCATTAGGTCTTTAACAATTGTGTTCTTTTTCTTCTGGATGATTTGACCCAATTCATCCAACTTAGTGACTCTAAAGTCAGAGAACTTGAATGGGCTATGAACCTGAAAGTTTTTCTTGTCATTTTTTTTGAAGACTGTAACTACTACTGGTTTGAAGTTGGGATGAATTCTAACAGCTGTGTTAGGCTCTGGCTTAAGTTTATTGGAGATAGTCCACATGTGTTGCTTAGCTCTTTTCTTGTTAAGCTCCATCAGTCTCTTGACCTTTTGTGAATGCTCTCTCTTGAGGACTTGATGTTCAGTATCTCGAGCTTTCTTGGACTTCTCACCTGCTTTTGTACTGACAATTGTTTTAGGATTAAGACCAATCTTCCCAGTCTCTTCCTAAACAACTTTAACCACTTCAGTCTTGGTTATTTCAAACATCTTGGCTTCTTCAGCAGCCTTCTTGATCTTATCCTCCTTCTCTATGTGATCATTGATTTCATCATTGGTGAGATAGTGCATTTTTTCATTAATCATATAAGGAACCTGATAGGTTCATCAGGGTCCTCTCGAACAACTTTTGATGCAGGCACAAACTTCTTTGTGATAGATTCTAGTTGTTTATCAGTAGCAATACCCTTTCCTTCTCTTTGAGTGACCGGGATATCAAGGATGGGATCAATAAGTGGAGGTCTTGATGAGGATTCAATCAATGCAACTTTAGGATTGGGTCTTCTGATTTGTTTGACGGTTGATATTAGAACTGCTCTTATTGGTACTTCCTCAGTTTTGTCAGACTTAGCTTTCTTAGTATCATCTGTGATAACTGGTAACTTTTCTGAATTTTAGTATTTTTAAAATACTATAATTATATAGCTGTGCCTAAAACGGTTACAGTTTAACCGGGTATTGAGAGTCTTGGTTTCTTAAATGAATCACTTTTGATTCATCTTTTAGGTATCGAAGTATCTATGTTATCGTTTTAACGATTACCGGGAAGTTTCTTTTTCGTGGTCTGCGAAAAAGAGTCACGCAACGCGTACCGGCATGACAGTTAATGGGAAATCATAATTAAAACCTTGGGTTAATTAAATGAACTTAATCAATAAGTTATTTCATGATTTATTTGTAACGTTCGTCTAGAACGTAAATCATTGAGTTGTGATTTAAATTTATGGAGAAACGAATGCGTTCGTGAGGCTTATGCAAAACTAGTAACGATCTTGGAAACAAATGTTGAGGCGAGTCTAGAATGACCAAACATGTTTTGGTGTCGTGAACTTTCTTAGTTTAGAACTCGGTTTTCGGTTAAATTTGAACTAGCCTCGTTTTAAAAATCCCGACAAGAGACGAAAGAGCATGGGATACTCTCCTACCTCTTGTTTTTACATAGACCACAAGGGAGACAAGGCAAGTAAAGGTTTAGCTACCAAAGTTTCCTCCCTTTTGTTCTTTTATATAACCACAAAACACACACACATCATGTGCATATTTGAAAAACAAAACATTAAAAACTTTTTCTCTCTTTCTTTTCTTTGAAATCGGACGAGAACCACAAGGGGAAGAAACATCATAATTTACAAATTTTATCAAGACTAAGGGTTTAGAAAACATTCTCGGGTTGATATTTAGTAGTCTTGGGTAATCAAAAACAATATTCGGGTTGTTTCCTTGCGTCGAATACAAACCAAAACCATCAAGTTGCAAGTCTTCAAAAACTTTTTATTTTTGTACTTTTATGGTTAATATGATGACCTTAAGCTAGTTGTACAATGCATTTGTTAGAAATCTAAACTTAAAATTTAACTAAAAGGCTAATAAGGGTGCGTATGGTTTTGACGTAGGCAAAAAGGAAAAGAAAGAAA
>BQNB010048470.1:0-42548 GCA_026074375.1 Tanacetum coccineum
CTTTGAGGCCTTTGACAAGATACATATGGGAGAGGACGCCATCATGTCTCCAAGAGACAGAGTATACAGATTGTTGCCTCGAGATCCAGTCAATAAATTAACCCCTTCTAAATTACAAATAAAGCAGGTGTGTTGACAAAAATCAACCTCAAGGTTCGAATCATAAAACTGCCCAACGGAGAATAAATTATGTCCAAGTCCTTCCACATAATAAACCCTTGATATCGTAACATTCCTAATCTGATAATCACTAAATCCCAAAATCTTTGCCACATGATCATTTCTAAATTTGATTGTACCCAAAAATTTGTTGACGAAATTGGTGAGCTGAGAGCGATCTCCGATCATATGCTTGGAGCAGCCGGAGTCCAAATACCAAAGGAAAATTTAGATGACCTGCATACATTAAGAGAGGAAGATGGAACATCGAAAATTATGGATCCTTAAGATTTACTGGGTTCCTTTTTGTTAGCAGATACAGATTGAAGAACCTTAGATTTGCTAACAGGAACATTAGTTTTAGAATTCCTATGACCAAATCTTCATATTTCTCCACCTGCTTGTAGAGTTTTATAATGATGACTTTGATTCTTTTGTTTTATTCTTTTATTCATTTTGTCTCATCAAATCAAGAATATCAACAATCTTCCCCTATTTGATGATGAAAAAACAAATAAAGTCGTGTACGAACTTCATTATAAAGCCAAAGCTTCCCCTGAAGTTGAGATGTAATCATCTCCCTGAATGAAACAAAACTTCCAAGCTTCCTTTGTATCATGTCACCACATATAATAAGCCAAAGCTTCCTTTGTATTTGGGGAAAAATGAAACGTTTGAATGAAAAACCTTGTTCAATAACAATTGTCTTCATTATATTCCGCTGCATAATTGTTATCATTGTTATTGTTTATCCTAGATATTAGATCTAAACAATCTGAGTCTTAATAACGATCTAAGAGGTCTTAACAGACTCCTCAATTGGTATCAGAGCCTCGTGGCTCATGATATCTAGGATCTACAAGGTTTTTGGTATCGTGTTCTTGATGAAAAGAATGATCGAATTTTCTGTTTTTGGCGATTGGCTGATTTGGTAAAGATTAGGGTTTTTGCAAACCCTAATTCAATAAAAACAGGATTGGTGATCTATAATGTTCCTACTAGCTTTGGTGAGTTAATCTTTGGATTGATGATGAACCCTAGTATGAATGAATGATGAAGGAAACAAGAGCACAAGAAGATACAAGATTTAGGGTTTACAAAACTCTAATGGTTGAGTTTCTTGTCGTCGTGATAATGGAGCAGCAGGTCTTTATGTTTTGACGAGCAAGGTTACAAGAGAAGCTCTATTGGTGGTACATTAAGATCGATAGAAGTTATTGATTTAACAAATGCTGCTCGATGTTGACTTAATACTGTCAATAAAATGTTTTTACTGCTCGTTTTTGTTAATATTGTTGGCTTCGTGGATGTTTGTACTGCTAAGGTAATTTACTACTGCTCGCCTTGAATTCAGTACTGCTTAAAATAGAAGCAGTTTGTTACTACTGCTGTTGGGCGTAATGGAAGTAAGTGCTGCTAGCTTTGGGTTTATAAAAGTTAATACTGTTCAAGCTCCAATGGTATGTTAATACTGCTACTTGATTTTTAGTACTGCTAGTATTGGGCTCAAAAAGTTTATACTGTCAGTTAAAGGTTAGTACTGCTTGTTGAAAGTTTGTACTGCTGGCTTAATGTTTGTACTGCCATTGGAAAGCAGTTAATACTGGTAGTTATGTCCGATATCAGACAAAGAAAAAAGTTAATACTGCCAGTTTCATCCGATATCGTACAATGAAGAGAGTTAGTATTGCTAGTTACACTCGATATCGGATGGCACACATGGTTTGGATCTCTGACAGAAGTGAAATTATTTCAGTTTATTCTTATTGATTTTATGGCTCGTTTGGGGATTTATTGAAGATGTGATTACGAAGATGATTGATTATCACTTATTTGATGTTGTAGTTGAGTTTCACAGATGCGTGTTCTTATCATACCTTTTAGCAGGAGGTAACTTGTTCGTGCTTATAAACGATGTGACGAAGACTTGACGAATCTAGCAAAGGTGTGTGATTTTTCTTATGGTGCTCAATGCTCACATTTGCTATCACTTAGTATGTGTCTCATAGAAGATGAGGATTTTGTCAAGAGGTTGCGGTCTACTTATACTTTTTGGTCTTAGTATGAGTTTGGAGTCACGTGGATAGTACAAGATATAAGACACAAGTTTGGGATATTCTACTTCTTCATCAAATTCGTTATACTCAGTTTTCTTCATCAGTGATCATTACATAGAGCCTACAGAGTTCGAGATTCAAGAGATGGTAAACATATTGGTTTCAGGGGAAGCTTATTGTTAAAATGTTTAACCATCTACATGCACCACTTGAGGGGAAGGTCATTACTACTGCTAGTCATTGTTAATACTGCTAGTTTACACTTTCTACTGCTTGAGTTCATTATTTGTGTTGAACTTCATGGAGGGTAATTTGAGTCAGTGGAAAGCTTGGATTAAAAGTCTTGATATATGATGTGTGGTTGTGAAGATCAAAGTTGCATACAGTCCCCTATTGAATGAAGACAAAAAGGGGAAGATGATTATATGAAGAGCAACTTATAGATCCTGTGGTGGTGGCATGACATGGAGAGTTTAACTTAAGGGGAAGATCTTAAGTTAAGGGGAAGCAGTTAGCAGTTTACAAGGAAGTTTTGTTTCATTCAGGGAGATGATTACATCTCAACTTCAGGGGAAGCTTTGGCTTTATGATGAAGTTCGTACACGACTTTGTTTGTTTTGTCATCATCAAATAGGGGAAGATTGTTGGGATTCTAGATTTGATGAGACAAAATAAATAAAAGAATGAAACATAAGGACTAAATCTAGCAGATCAGAATTCTACAAGCTGGTGGAGAATTATGAAGATTTGGTCAAAGTTTACAAGATTAAGATTAGGAAAGTATTTAATTAGTTTAAATAGTTTCCTTATCATATTAATCTATCTATCTAGACTCTCACTGGTAGAGTTCTAATACCATGGAGGATTGTCTAAAACCAATGACTATGATCCTATATATATGGAGAGATCATGACTTACAAATAAGTAAATCAATACAAAAGGAAACTATATTAAAATTACATAAACACATTAATATGTTTCCTAATTATCCTATAGAATATTTGACCAAATCTTCATATTTCTCCACCATCTTGTAGAGTTTTATAATGATGACTTTGATCCTTTTGTTTCATTCTTTTAGTCAATTTCGTCTCATCAATCAAGTAATCCCAACAATTAGGTTGTAGTGGCTTATATGAAATGGAACCCATGCACACCAGTGATATGCTAATTCAAATGGGTCAAGGCATTAGGATATCACTGTCACATTCTTAATGGGTATTTGACATCATATGGGTCATATGCATAGGGTTTGCAGTTGCTTAGAAGGTCATGTTCCACCATCATGAACTGGTGACAATTAGTAATTAACATGGATCCATGGGTTCATGTGCATTCGCTATTTTAGTTGGGCTTATATGTAAATGGAACCATGCCAAGACCAGTATTATGGCAACTTCCTATGGGTCATGGTCTCGTGCATATGATATAACTATTTCACAATTCGGTTAATGGTATTTGACAACATATGGGTCATATACATTGGTATTGTAGTTGCTAGAGTGGCAGTTATGACACCTCCATGACTGTTGACAATGGGTAATAAACATATGGGTCAGGTAAATTGGGTTGAATGGCTTATATTGTAATACAACTCCATGCATGGACCGGTGATTTATGTTAATTCATATGGGTCATATGGTCATGAGCATTAGGATTATCACTAGTCACATCATTATGGTTATTTTGGACATCATATGGGTCAAATTAAGGGTGTTCCGTGGCGTTCTTTACGTTATGTTTGGTAACGTATTCTAAATTTTCCTAAATTTTTAATTTAAATTTAAATTTTTTAAATTTTTGAATAGAATAGAATTATGTTAGAATCAATTGTATTATGACAATATGGATAAGGTATAACATGTAAGTTTACCGCTTTTTAATATGTTAAATTTCATAAAATTTTATTTTTTAAAATAAATTTAAATTGGTTAATAAACATATAGGTCCCACACATTTCTTTTTAATGATCTAAAGTATTACATCTATAATTTGAGCCTAAATTTTAAATAAAACAAATGTCAAATATCAATAATTCAAAAATTTTAACTTTTTAAAATTAAATTTGGAGCCAAATTACAGCCTAAAAAATTTAAAATCACATATGAATATGGACCGTTTTACTTTCAAATTTCAGCAAAAACACTTTTCATCTCTCCAAAAAAAAGGCTGCAACCAAACAGAACAATAACACTCCTTTTAGCAACATTAATTACATTATTTACTTATTTTCTTTTCACACATTAATGGCGGCTGAAGAATCATGGAAATTGAAGCCATTGATAATCAGGAGCCAATTTGGTTAATTATGATAATGAAAAATGAAAAATGAAATTGACGATTTATGGATATCAATAGAGGAGATATATTGGGATGCGCATGACGATGATGAAAACAAACCGTTCAAATGGTTTATAGCTAAGAGGGGCATAACCAGTTATGCAAGTTTCGCAGGTGAATATGGAAAAACCCGGTAGAGTAAAGCCTCAATGTATACCTCGCTGGCATTGAATAGGATAACAGGACAACCAGAAGCATTGTTTTCGAGTTTTTTAGGAGACATGGTTCATGAGCATATAGGTTTTGGTCAGATACCTATCCCTGGAAAAGGTGGGTCCAGAAGCAAAAAAATAACATATAGGATGAAATCAATGGACAACATATACTATTTTTGAACCCATTACTACAAATTTATCTCTGCATTTTTACATTATGTGCAACTAAATAATTCACAACATTGTGTTTATATCTTTGCAAGCGATACTTTTGGATATGACTTGACGGTCAGAAAGCTGGTAATGAATCGTCTTGGTCAACTTCTAAGGAATTTTAGAAGGAAACTGAGACAAACATACATATTGCCCAACCAAGATACACCTTCAAAGCTAAATGAAGTCCCGGCGAAGTATACTGCAATTTTAAAAGCCGAAGATTGGGTCAATTTTGTAAACTACACGGCCACCGAGGAATACAAGGTTTTAATTAGTCATTTTTATTTAAGTCCATATATCTTTCATAACTTTGTGTTTCCATATATATTAGTTTTATACTAGCAGCATAAACAACATCTAAACGCCTTATGATTTTGTATTGCAAGGTTGAAATCTGCTAAGCTAAAATGGAGCTTCCATGTGTGTTTTTTTCCCGCATACAACGGGACGAGGTGGATACGCACATAATGAAAGAGAAAATGTAAGTTAAACACATTTGCACATTTGCATTTCATAGCATCATTCGTTTATATCGGTTTAACTTACATGTGTATGTATTTGATGTTTATAAGATTGAAAAAAAAGAAATTGAACAAGATGAAGAACCCACCCGTGGTACCCTGTGGTTGAAAGGAAGGGTAAACAAAAGACAGAGAATATCAAGATGAATGAGATTAAGATCAGTAAGAGATAAACTTGTAAGTTTGCACTATGTAAATTTTTTTTATTAATGTTCCATTTCGTATAATAATTAACCTATTTCCCATATTGTGTGGCAGAAAGAAACTGAGACAAGATCAAAGATAGGAACCTTGTAGTAGATCACGGCACTGATGCCATGTCACTTGTATTAGTAAGGAAAAGGGAGGTTCATGGCAAGTGGGTGGGAAGTGGAGTGACATACAAGAGTATTTTGATCTCCACGAAGCAAAACAAGCCAGCTAATGAAAGAATTCTCGTTACTAGAAAGTCACTTGAATGCTCGAACATGAACCGTTGAAGCGAAAGAAACATTATCAAGAGTATGTCCAGCAAGATGTCACAGATAGAGGGAATGGTGACTATACTAAATAAATCAGCTTGACTGCACAAGGGGGGGCAGTTTCACAGTCAATAGCCAACTCAAATAAACACTACTAGATGTAAGTACATTTTTATGTTGTTAACAATATACATTTCCAATTAAGTTAATTAACGCTCACAGCACTGATCCTATACATACAGGTACAAAACTGACCGAATACCCTAGGACCTCCTTTTATACACCAAAGGAGACCTAATGGGCTTACAATAAGTTTCCATCCAATTCAAATCTTTTCCTAATATGAATTCATAGCATATCTAAGGAAGCAGTAATAACACAACATTACTAACTTATATCTAATATCTTAACTCAGAGCAACAGAAATATACTATAAATAACTTTGCAACAAACACTATCAGTACTAACATTTGTACTAGCACAGCACTTAATGACTGGAATAGTTCTCTTTCAATCTTCAACCAGCAGTCTTAACCAAACCTGCAGCAGTAAAATCATCAGCAGTACTAAGAAACCTTTTAATCCAACAATTCGTAAATTATATTGCAAGTGACTCCGGTGGAAATTCATCCAATAAATAGTAGTCTGAATGAGGAGGGCGGAACAACTGTTTTGTATGGATGTGGTCAGAAGATCGAGCAATCAGAATGAGAATGAAAAAAGGGTAATAATAAAACACCCCCTTATGATTTTTGAATTCTACATACATGTGTTATATATTTATCGTGTTTTAATATGTCATACAATGAAACAGTTCAATCTGTGTGAGCAAGAAACGACTAGATCAATCCGAAAGGATTTCAAGTCAATATTCCCGAAAAAAAAAGATCAATCCAAAAGAAAATAGTGTCGGTATATACATAAGTATGTATTAATCAACATGTTCATAAATTCTTTGTTTAATTAATTTCTGATACATCCACAACAAATCATTTTTTAGACAAAAAAGTGCTGACGTGGCACTAAAGAAACAACTAATATTGCTGAGAGAGACCCTGTATACAAGAGTGAGAAAAATAATGCTTCATAACAAAGCACTCCCAAAGGATGCTACAAAGTTCAATTGGATAAATCTCTAGTGAATCAGCATTTATAACCGGATGTAGGAAGTAAAGGTTCACAACAGTTATTGGATGCAAGTAGGTGTTTTTGTGCATGGCCAAAGAATCAAGTGTATTGATCCAAAGGTACTTACATGTTTATATGAACCTACATATATATAAATTCTTCAGATTTAATTCAGTGTTTGATAGCACGACAAAAGTCAGAGCGCTTTGTTTCCTGGCAGGCAACTTTGATTTAGTCTTTGTAATCAGAAAAATGAAAGCTTCCCTTCAAGGAAAGGACAACGTCATCAAAAAATTGAAAACGCAAATCTCTCACTTGCAAGAGACCCGTAGTGAAGCTGACCGTACCCTTGACTTCAGGGCCTTAGATTTTTAGATCACTCAATTAACTGAAAAAGTCACTGTTCTTCAAGAACAAAATGAGCTTTTTAGGGCAGAAAATGGAAAAATCAAGCAGCACTACAAAGAATTGTATGATTCTATTAAGATCACGCGTGCTAAGCATATAGAACAGACAACGGCCTTAACAACTGAAAATGAGAATCTGAAAGCCCAAATACAGAATAAAGTGAAAAGTGTCACTAAGGATCATGTAAAACCAACAGTTCTTGCACCAGGTAAGTATGCTATAGATGTTGAACCAATTCCCCCTCGCAATAGGAACAATAGGGCAGTTCATCTAGATTATCTCAGGCATCTTAAGGAAAGTGTAGAAACCCTTCGCGAAATAGTAGAGGAAGCTAAGGTTGAAAGACCCTTAGATAGATCAATTGTCTTTGCTTGCCGTTACACTAGCACTCTCAGGAACTCTTAGAATATGCGATTGGCACTTGTCCGAAAGACTATAACCAACGAGATAAAAAGAAAAAGCAAGTTACTTTTGAAGAACAATGTGACACGTCAAATAGTAACATATACAAACATGTTGAGCAACTAAACACCCAGAAGACTAATGCCTATGTGCCTCCTTCTACAGGAGTAAACTGTTGCACCGATGCTAGCGGATCACAGCATAGGAGCAATACCAAGAAAAATAGGATCTCGCCAGCTAAAGGTGTCAACAAGATGAAAGTAAAAGAACACCATATGACAAATAAGTCTCACTTAAGAACCATGAATCGTGTTGATTCTAGTAGTAGCTCTAAGCGTACTGTAATTAATTCAAATTTTGATTCTGTTTGCCAAACATGTAACAAATGTTTAATTTCTTCAAATCATGATATGTGTGTGGTTGATTATTTTCAATTTGTTAAGGCATCTTCCTCTATTCATAATATTCATAATTTTGTGCGCAAAGTTAAGCAAGTTTGGAAACCTAAGCAAGTTAGGCAAGTATAGAAACCCACAGGAAAAGTGCTTACCAGTGTTGGTCATCAATGGAGATCCACAGGAAAAATATTCACCTTAGGAGAACAGTGCCCTTTAACTAGGCTCACTAAACCCAAAGTAGTATCTGTTAAGCAAAACGTGAATCAGGCCATTACTTATGCTAACCAACAAGAACCCAACCAAAATTGGGGATCCAACTTTCCAAACTCTCCATCTTCATCTGTTTTCAAATGCAGGTCGTACATATCATCCTTTCGTATTTGGACTCAGGCTGTTCAAAACATATGACGGGGGATCGCTCCCGACTCTAGAATTTTATGAAAAAGTTCATTGGGATAGTTAGATTCGGGAATGACCATTTTGGTGCTATCATGGGTTATGGAGATTAAATGATTGGTAAAAGTGTGATTTCCAGGGTATACTATGTGAAAGGACTAGGACACAATCTATTTTCTGTTAGACAATTTTGTGACTCTGATCTGGAAGTTGCATTCAGGAAGCATTCTTGCTACGTTCGAGATACGGATGGTGTTGAATTAATTAAAGGTTCTCGTGGTTCTAATTTGTACACTATCTCGGTTGAAGACATGATAAAGTCCTCTTCAATTTGCTTGTTACCCAAAGCCTCCAAGAACAAATCATGGTTGTGGCATCGGCGTTTAAACCACTTGAAATTCGGTACCATCAATGACCTTGCAAGAAAATATTTAGTACGAGGATTACCTAGATTGAAGTTTAAGAGAGATCATCTCTGCTCCGCGTATCAACTAGGAAAGGGCAAAAAACATACCCACAAACCCAAAACTAAAAACACCAACTTGGAAGTTCTTAATACCCTTCATATGGATTTATGTAGACCGATGCGAGTTCAAACAACTAATGGGAAGAAATACATCTTAGTCATCATTGATGATTTCTCTCGGTTTACTTGGGTTAAGTTTTTGAGATCAAAAGATGAGACCCCAGAGGTCGTCATAAAATTTCTAAAGCAAATACAAGTCGGTCTCAACAAAACTGTTAGATACATCCGTACCGATAATGGCACTAAATTTGTCAATAAAGATTTGACTGAATATTATGAACGTGTCGGCATTTTTCACCAAAATACAGTTCTGAGGACTCCACAGCAGAATGGCGTTGTCAAAAGACAAAACCGTACTCTTGTTGAGGATGCTCGGATAATGCTGATTTTCTCTAAGGCCCCGATGTTTCTATGGGCATAAGCTGTTGCTACAGCTTGTTACACCTAAAACTGATCCTTTATTCATACTCGTCATAACAAAACCTCATATGAGCTGGTGCATGATAAGAAGCCTGATCTTACCTTTTTCAAATTCTTTGGTGCTCTTTGTTACCCTACAAATGACAACGAAGACCTTGGAAAATTACAACCAACTGCTGATATTGGAATATTCGTTGGTTATGCACCAAGAAGGAAAGGTTATCGAATCTACAACAAATGCACTCGACGAATTATGGAAACTATTCACTTTCAAATCGATGAGCTGATTGAGAAAATGGCTCCTGTGCAACTCAGTACAGGACCCGCTCCTAGTTTTTTGACGACTGGACAGATAAGTTCAGGGCTCGTACCAAATCTGGTTCCTACAACACCTTATGTACCCCCCACAAATAAAGAACTAGAGATTTTATTCCAACCAATGTTCGATGAATACCTGGAACCTCCGCGTGTTGAAAGACTGGTTTCTCCTGCTCCAGCAGTTCAAGTTCTAGTCAATTCAGCTGGTACACCTTCATCTACAACCATTGATCAAGATGCACCTTCTCCAAGTCATTCACCGTCATCTTCGGCATTACAATCTCCAAGTTTACATCAAGGCGTTGCAGCTGAATCTACTCTCATGGAAGACAATCCTTTTGCTCCTGTTGATAATAATCCCTTCATAAACGTATTTGCTCTGAAACCTAGTTCTGAAGCATCATCATCAGGGGATCTTAGTTCAGCAGAATCTCCTTATGTCTCTCAAACACTTCATTATCTCGGGAAATGGAGCAAAGATCACCCACTGGATAATATTATTGGCAATCCCTCTCGGCCGGTATCCACCAGAAAACAACTGGCAACCGATGCCTTGTGTAACTCTGTACTGTTAAAAGTCGAACTAAAGAACTTCAAATCTGCTATAATTGAAGATCGCTGGTTTCAAGCTATGCTAGATGAGATTCACGAATTTGATCGACTTCAAGTATGGGAATTAGTACCTCAACCAGACTGTGTCATGATTATTGCTCTCAAGTAGATTTACAAAGTTAAACTTGATGAGTGCGGTGATGTTCTGAAGAACAAGGCTAGGTTGGTGGCCAAGGGATATCGACAAGAGGAGGGTATTGATTTTGAGGAATCATTT
This sequence comes from Tanacetum coccineum, assembly GCA_026074375.1. Lineage (NCBI taxonomy): Eukaryota > Viridiplantae > Streptophyta > Magnoliopsida > Asterales > Asteraceae > Tanacetum > Tanacetum coccineum. The sequence continues at coordinate 10,735 of BQNB010048470.1, forward strand.
GCACCGGTTACACGTATCGAGGCTATTCGTATCTTCATTGCCAATGTCGCCAGTAAAAACATGACCATCTATCAAATGGATGTCAAGACATCATTCCTTAATGGCGAGTTAAAAGAAGAAGTCTATGTTAGTCAACCAGAGGGTTTCATTGATCCAGACCATCTGACACATGTTTATCGTCTGAAGAAGGCTTTGTACAGTTTAAAGCAAGTTCCTCGGGCGTGGTATGATACCTTGTCATGATTTCTTCTGGACAACAAATTTTCTAAGGGTGCAGTAGATCCGACATTATTCACTCAGAAAACAGGCAAACATATTCTTCTTGTTCAAATATATGTAGATGATATCATATTTGCCTTGACCGAACCTAAAGCGTGTGACATATTTCCCAATGAGATGAGTTCTAAATTTCAAATGTTAATGATGGGACAAATGTCTTTTTTCATAGGTTTACAAGTTTCTCAAAATCTCAGAGGCATTTTTATTAATCAATTAAAATTTGCTCTTGAAATATTAAAGAAATTTAGGATGGGTTCGTGTGACCCTGTTGGATACAGAACCCACGGTGGATCGAAAACTCAAACTTTATGAGGACCCCTGAGGGATTCAGTTGACCAAACTCAAATTTTTTAGTATGGTCAGCTCACTAATGTATCTCATGCCACGACCTGACCTTGTATTCGATGGTATGCATGTGTGCTGGTATCAGGCTTCGCCTACCAAAAATCACCTGAGTACTTTAACGATTCATTTGGTATCTTAGAGGAACCATAATCGGGTCCTTTGTATATCCGAAAGAAACCACCTGCTATGGCATTACGTCCTATAACAATCGCGGACCATGTATGACTTTGTCAATACACTCTAATAAGTACGTCAGTAAGTCCTTAGTTCCTTGGAGATAAATTAGTCAGCTGTTCATCAAAGAAATAGAAGAGCACTGCGATCTCAACTACCAGAGTCAGAATACATGCATGTCAGGATGCAGTGCTTAGATACTTTGGATGAGATCACAGCTCACAGACTACGGCTTTGCCTTTAATAAAATCCTTGTATGTGAACAGATCGCAGTGCCATTGCACTAATGCTAGCAATAAATTCCCCACCACTCCTGGGTCCAAGCACATAGACATACAACCCATTTCATAAGAGAGCAGTTGAGAACGACTGTGAATGCACTCATGTCGACGTATTTATCAGCTCGCGGACATATTCACAAAAGCATTACTAAGAGAGCGGTTCGAATTTCTACTCCTGTGACTTGGTATGAAGAGTATGTCTTCGGAAACTCTTAAATGTCTTTAGGAAGGAGAAGAGGAGTAAAAGATGGTCTTCTTATATCCTATGTAAATATGTACATATTCAAAACCAAAAAGAAAATACAAAAATATAAAACCTATAAAAATCAGAAAATAGAAAATACCAAAAATAGTTTTTCAAGACTATCTTCCTATTATCGATAACATTTACGGACCTAGAAATGTCATTCAATAAATGACACTGAGTCTTTAAAATGAAGCTTGAACGAAGTTCAAAACTTTCAAAAACAGTCCTATAAGGCTTTAAAAAATGCAGTTATTTCATGACTGCAACCCATTTTTCAAATGAGAAAGCACGTCGACCAAAAAGGTCGGATGTGTCCTAACAATGGGGATTAATTTCCACCGGGCATGGATTAACGTATATCCATGCAAACCCCAAAACGATCTAATGTACGCTTCAGTGCATTATTTCCTGATGCAGAAGAGAAGTCTTCCGTCTATCCATATAATTTTCCGTCTATGATTCTTTAGAAAATTATTTGGTTTTCACATGGTGGTTTACTGTTGTTGGAAAACAATATGGACTTGTTTTTTCCAAAATTTGACACTCATCAATGACAAACATCTCTTTCATAGAAACGGGTCATTGATTGAGGGGGAGAGTACTTTTCAAATTTTATGACATTTATCGGGCATCTTAATACATTGAACAAGTAATTGGAAAAGGTTAAAGGTGTTTGCATGTAGCCGGGGTGTCAATTTGATGAGGAGTAAAACTTGTGTTAACTCAAAAAGCGAAAAGTTTCATTTATGTGCATATATAAGGACTTAAGTCAAACTCTAGTTGACACTAGACTTAAAACCCTAAAGGACCAATTGTGCCCATGAATTAAACCCCCTTAAGTATCTCTTATACCTTAAATGGAAAAGAAAGGAGAAAGTGAGGGGCCAAATCTTCCATAAGTTGAAAGTTAAACCCAACTATAAAAGGTCATCTGCGTTTTGACTTGGTCAAAACTCCAAAAAACTAGTCAAACGCATTTCATCTTTTCTCCTCAACCCAAAACGCAACTCATATTGCGATTTTCTTGAATTCGTGCCCTTACTGTGTGCTTTACCTTTCTTAAGTAATGCCTGGTGTTAATGTTCTTAATCATCTATCATTGCTTTATCCATAATTTCATGGCCCTAATCACATTAAATCTTATATTTTGAAGGTTTTCGTGCATAATCTTTATCTAAATCTAGGTTAGTGTTTGTAATTGAGTTTTGTTTGTTGGGTTAGCATTAGATTACATATATGATGCCTCATCGATGTCCTATTTTGTTTCCCCTATCTCTCGTTTATGGCTTTATTGATTTTTATGTGGTTAGTTGACTTTTACTAGTCAAACGACCTTGATTGTTGTTGCTATATGTTGCCATTACTTGCAAGATGACTGAGAATAGTGCTCAGATGTTATTTAGTTGCTCAATAGTTCTTAGGTTTTGATTTAGTGAATATTGGTGAACTGCGTTTTGTAATAATGTTCTTGATTGCGTTTTGTTAGAACAGTCTTGATTGCGTTTTGTTATAATGTTCTTGTTGCGGTTTGTTGGAATGTTCTTGATTGCGTTTTGTTAGAACAGTCTTGATTGCGTTTTGTTAAATGTTCTTGCCTACGTTTTGTCTGGATATTCATGGCTGCATTTTGCTTTACAATGCTTGATTACGTTTTGACTATTCGTATCCCATTTGTTTTTTATTATTATATTATAAAACAGGTCAAAACGCAAGTCATTGCGTTTTGCTTTGAAGACCATTAAAATATTAAAACCCTCATTTCGAAAAAAATTCAAATGATTGCGTTTTGACTATTTTGAATATAATATTACCTGCGTTTTGCTTGTTGCGATTTGGTTCTTGCATTTTGAATAGACCGCGTTTTGATTATTTTTAATAAAATATTCATTGTGTTTTGATGGACTGCATTTTGCCTTATTGATGTCTGCGACTTGTGTGTGATTGCGTTTTGCTGACCAACTGCGTTTTGCGTCTTGCGTTTTGCATAATGTGTCTTAACCTCTGTGTTTTGTCTAGTATTGCTTAACTATTGTGGTTTAGTCATTGCGTTTGGTCTTCTCTTCCATGAGTTAACCTCCGTTGACTCAAGAGTTGACCAAATCTATTGATCAACACTTTAATATGATCTCAGTGTACTTTTTTATGATTTATTCCAAAACTTGATTAACTCCTGAGCATTTGCTCACATATAACGTCTTCGTTCTATATGTATGTCTCTTTGTGGATGTGATTGTGCAGATACAATGGCTGATGTTAATGTAATCTCTAGCTGAACAAGCACCTGCTATGGCACTACCCACTCATACTGATGATCAGACCCTGTCTCGCAGCAGATGGGTGCCTGTAGGAAAAAGCAACTGCTATTTGGATGTAGAAAAGTCACAGAGCAATCCAATCTACAAGATTGCTATGGATATTCTAAAGCACACCAACTTCTTCAGAGCCTTCACTGCTTCCTCGACAATTCCATCGATCTATATTCAGGAGTACATGAGTTCATCAGTGTATGATGAAGAGTTTTCCCTTTGTGAGTTGTAGCCAGAAGAAGTAGAAACACCATAAGCAGTACTAACATCATTAGTACTGCTAGTGCTTTCAGAAGAAACAAAGGCGACATTCTGTGCACTAGAAGATGATCCAGTAGAGCCTTTAATATCAGACTCAAAGACTCTAAGATTGTTATAGAGATCATCAATACTAAGACTATCCACTCCTGGCTTGGTCCTCATGACTAAGGATACTTGGGACCAGGAAGAAGGTAAAGACCTAAGGAACTTCTGATTGGCATCTTCAGTGGAGACACCTGCACCATGAATCTCAAGTTGACTCAGAAGACTCTGAAACCTGTCATAACCTTTGTGCAGTCCTTCTGAGTTGGATACAGAAAAGCCTTCAAACTGTTGCTTTAAAATGTATTTCTGCATCTTCTTTGATTCATCATTGCCACCAAATCTGGATTTGATAGCATCCCACATCTCTTTAGCATCAGTCATCTTGTGAAATTTTGCTAAATGGTCTTCTGGTAAAGCCATAAGCAAGGTGGTCCTTGCTTTTCTTTCTCTTTCTCTGGCTAAAATTTCTTCAGCAGTTTTAGGAGGCAGAACCTTTATTACTCCATTTGTATCTGTTGAGACACTTACAGGACCATTTCCTTTTTGTATGACTTCCCATATAGGATAGTCTGTATGGCTCAAGTAATGTTCCATTTTCATGGCCCAAATGTCATACTCACCTTTCTTCAGAATAGGGAGTTTAATGGTTGACACAGTGTGAGGGGCTTGTTGTGTTGGTGTTTGTGGTGGTGGTGGTGGTGGATTTTCATCATCTGATCCTGCCATTGAATAGATCTGAAAGGTAAAGGTTTATAACTGATGTGTTTTGGTTCTTCTTACTCAGAGTTTCTCTACAAGCTCTGATACCACTTGTAGATCCCAGACTTAATAGATCTTTCTAGCCTGTTAAGGGTGGTAGCCAATCTGGATAGATCCAAACTAACTACAAGAGAAACAATGACTATGAACAATATAAGCTATGCGGAAACTAACTTATATTTCTAAGAAGAACAATGAATAAAACAGAACTTTGATTACTATTAATATGCTAGGTTACAGATTACTAACTATTAATATTTGTGAAACTTGTATAAAACTTGTATATCTAACTAGTGTCGTAGGGTTCCTTTTATACACCAAGGAAAACCCTAAAGGGCTTACAAAACGTGTAAAGAGATAATGCATATCTATTCCTATAATAACTCATGCATATCTCCTAACAGTACTAACTATTATATGCTAGGAGTACTAACTTACTACTAACAACACTAACTATATTGGCAGTACTAACAATGTACTAGCAGTACTAACTATTTATAACTAACAGTACTAACTACTTAGTCTATTTTCTTGAATCTTTAGCATTCTTCACCAACAGCACTAAGTAAAACTGACAGTAGTAACTTGTATAAGTAGCAGCACTAAGTTGTAGAAACCTCTAAAACCTAACACAACAAAATCCTTAAATGAGGCATAGGCTAAGAATAGCCTAATTGCTTCAATCCTAGCAACTAGAGCAAAAACCTCATCATAATCTATTCCTTCTTCTTGAGTGTAACCCTGTGCAACCAGTCTTGCTTTATTTCTAATTACAATTCATCTCTCATCTTTCTTGTTTATGTACACCCATTTAGTTCTAATGGCCCTCTTGCCATATGGTAAATCAACCAAAGTCTAAACCCTCTGCAATTTAAACTATACAAGCTCATCCTGCATTGCTTCTATCCAGCTTGAATCTGTCAAAGCTTGAATCACCTTCTTGGGTTCTACTTGTGATAGAAAACAAGCAAATAGAAAATTTTGAAGGTATTCATGAGTTTTCCCTTCATAAACAGTAATAATAAACCCTTGATCATTTGTAGACCTTGTCATTCTCCTTGTTTGTACACCAGACTGTACATTTCTAATCACAAGATCAAGTGAATGATCTTTATGGATTCTTGTACTTGGAGTAGTAGGAACTAGATATGTGTTAGTAATGTTGTTCATATCCAATTTTGTTTCATCACCAAAGAAATCAGCATGTGTAGCTTCAAGTAGAGCAGTAGTAACTGATGGACTAACAGTATTAATATTTAAACTACCAGTATTAATATTTGTACTAGCAGTATTAATACTTGGCCCAGCAGTATTAACATCTTGAGAACTATTTTTAGGCGTCTAGTGATTATCAATTCCACCATCATCATCCTTATTTCCAGCATCATTAGAAGGTTGTGGTTCATCATTGCTAGTATTCTTTGGAGAAGAATCAAATAGTGAACCATCTTTCCACAGTGGCCTCAAGATATAGTCTTGGCTAGATCCTGGCTCCTTGCTAGAATGATCTGCACCAATACTTTCTTTTGTACCTACAAAATCATTAGAGTTTGTACCTGCAACAACTGGCACATAATTCATTGATTTTGTTAGAAACATTAATATCAAACAGCCACTTTGGTCCATCACCTGCAATAATAGGCTTATCCTCCAAGAACCTAACATGCAAGTTTTCTTCTATTTTCCTAGTTCTAATGTTGTATACTCTAAAAGCCTTACTATTCAATGAGTATCCAACAAAGAATCCATCATCAGACTTTCCATCAAACTTGCCTAAATGATCTAAGGTATTAAGAATGGAAACATGACACCCAAATGGTCTCATAAAGCTTAGAGAAGGTGTTCTACCTCTAAAGAGTTCATAAGGGGTCTTGTTATAAGGCTTGACTACTAATACCCTATTTTGCACATAACAAGCAATATTAACTGCTTCAGCCCTAAATGTAGTAGGTAACTTAGAGTCAGCTAACATGGTTCTAGCAGCCTCAATTAGTGTCTTATTTCTTCTCTCAGCAACACCATTTTGCTGAGGAGTTCTAGCTACACTAAATTCCCTCTTAATGCCTTTCTATTCACAAAACTCATTCATAATTCTATTTTTGAACTCTATTCCATTGTCACATCTGATTATCTTTACTTTCTTATCAACTAGATTTTCTAGCTGAGTTATAAAGCTCTTAAGAATGCCACTAGTTTCATCCTTAGATGCTAAAAAGAAAACCCAAGTAAATCTGGTATAATCATCAGTGACAACTAGACAATATTTCTTATTCATTAAGCTGCTCACAAAAGTTGGACCAAACAAATCCATATGCAACATGAATAAAAGATGAGTAATAGAGTTCTGAATTGTGGACTTACAGGAGGCTTTGTGTTGTTTTCCCTTAAGGAAAGCAACACAAGTTTGGTTATTTTTTAAACGTTTTATATGTAAACCTTTCACAAGGTTATCCTTAACAAGTTTATTAATAGTTTTAAAAATTACATGACCTAGCCTCCTATGCCATGGCATTGATTCATCAAGTGTGGCCTTTGCAACAAGACAAGTTAAACTCTCTTTAGGAATAATATTCTTCATATCAACACTCTACATATTGTTCTTTCTAGGAACTTTAAGTAAAACCTGACTTTCATCAGCTAACTTAAAGTCAGGAGACAAAACAAAACATCTAGTGTCAATAAAAAGAACACTGTTCTTTTTGTCACACATCTGTGAAACACTAAAAAGGTTAAACTGTAACTCCTAGACAAAGAACACATCTTCAAAATCAAGTTTACCAATTTTAAGAGTCCCTTTACTAGTAATTCTTCCTCCTTTGGCTCCTTCCCTAAAGGTAACATATTCTCCATCAAATTCTTTGAAGTATGAGAGATAGGACATGTTTCCTGTCATGTGCCTTGAGCATCCACTATCAAAATAGCCGTGATCTTCTTTTTGTGGATGACCCTGCACATAAAAATAAGGAAATTAGTTTCCTTTAGGGACCCAAGCCATTACTGACTTGGATCTGCCTCGTGCATCAACATATTTATGTCTCTTGAAAGTAATTGATGCACTGTTAAGTTTGGTAGGTCTCCAAACCCAACATGCTGAGGCCTTTATAGCATTAACTTGATTTTCCATAACAGCATTAACTACTGCTGTATTTGGCCTAGCAGTATTAACTGCTTTTGGCCTAGCAGTATAAAATTTTCCCTTAGCAGTATTAACTTTTTGACTGAAATTTTTGTTAGTTAATGTTGTTCTCATTTGATAGGGCCTCTTTACAGTTGATAGTGCTGATTTAGAAAAATATGATATTGGTCTAACACTATAAACTATAATTTTGAGATGAGCAGTATTAACTGGCCTATAAGTGTTCTTAGGCCAGTTTTCATTAAAATTGCTCTTGGAACCATGTTCCTTTGAGCACTTAGGTGAGCATTTTGAGCAGAATAATTGTAATTTACCCTTGTATAATTATTCCCAGATACCACCCTTTCCCTTTGATGGTAATTGCAGTTAGCCTGCAAATGGTCAAAACTTCCACAGACAAAACAAGCTTTATTGTACATCACAAAGTCACTTCCTAGCTGTTGGGACTTTTGATTGTTCCAGTTTCTTTGATTTCCCATAGGAGTTTGTGATATGTACATTTTAGCATACTTAACTGGTTTCCTAACTCGTTTTTCTTGCTGTTGAGGTCTAAAAAAATTTATCTTAGCAACAGTAGGAAAAACAGTTTTCTTCTCTAATTTACCATTTGACACCAACTCCTCAACCAATGGGGCATCAGGAGATTCCCTAACCTCATTAGAAGTATCTTCATTGACACTCTTACTAGTCTTAGGTCCAAAGCCTTTAAACTCAGGCTGTTGGAACTCCTCTAAACCAGAGTTAGACAAATCAAGGTTTGGGGGTGAAAATAACCCTGTAGGGGAAGGTGGAACAGCATTATAGCTTACAAACCCTACCCCCTTTCTACTTTTTATCAGTTACCTGACTCCCTATTAATTTGTCTAGACTCTTAGAAGCATTATCAAATTTTTTAATTTTAAGTTGATTGCTTTCTTTTTCTTGCTAAAGATTTTCTAACTCACTTTTAAGCACACTAATTTATGAGTCTTTATATGAGATATCTATTTTTAAAACAGCAAGTTGTTCACAAAAAATAACCTCATTCTTTTTGTAAAAGACAAGTTGCTCTTCTACAGATGCTAACCCTCTTTTATAAGTAGCTAGATTGAACCTAGGTTTGTTAAACTCTATTCTTAAATCATCAAGTTGAGTTTTAAAAGTTTCAAAGCTTTTTAGACATGTTTTTGAACAAGTTTTATCACTATGTACCTCAGAGTCTGAAAAAGCCATAAGAACCATGTCTGTAGGGACTTCTTCATCTTACATAAAGCTCCAGTCAAAACCAGCTCCATCATTAGCCAACATGGCTTTGGAAGAATTTTCTTCCACATTTATAGTCCTTCTAGAGCTGTCTTGATTCCTGCTCCTGTTATCATGATTCTTAGGTCCTCTGCATTCACTTGCAAAGTGTCCCAACTTATGATAGTTGAAACACTCTACCTTTGACTTGTCATATCTAGCTGTGTCACTTCCATTGATAGTGACCTTTCTACTAGTTTTTTGGAAAAACTTTCTTGTCCTTATGCTCAGCAATGCTAACTGCCACTTCAAATCCATTTCTTCTAAGTCATCTTCATGGATTTGTTTAAGGTCCTCATGTACAAGTTGAGACCCATTTGGTTGATTGGCCAAAAATGCATAAACAGCGGCATCACTTAAGTTAGCAGTACTAACTTGAGTACTAGCAGTGCTAACTTGAGTGCTAGCAATGCTAACTTAAATGTTATCAGTACTAACTCCATAAGCAGTATTAACTTCATTAGTACTGCTAGGAGATGATACAAAGGCCGTGTTCTGAGAACTTGAGCTTGAGCTTGAATTTGTAATTCTTTTAATCTCTTGTTCAACAATCTTGAAATTGTTGTAGGGATCATCAAAGCTCATTGTGTCTAGATCAGGTTTATTCCTCCAGACCACAACATGAGTATTCCACTCAGAAGGCAGACTTCTCAAAAAATTTAAATTGGGATCTTCTTGTGAAATACTTTTACCCAGAATAGCCAGCTGACTTACAATCTTCGGAAGCCTATTAAAAATAGAGTCAAGAGACTCTGTACTTGGAGCACTAAAGTTCTCATACATTTACTTTAGAAGAGTCCTATGAGTCTTCTTTGTGGCATCATTACCACAAAATCTTGTTTTTATAGCAGCAAACAAAGTTTTAGCATCCTTGTACTGATTAAATGTCAATAGATATTCATTTGGAAGTGCCATCAGTAACATACTTCTTGCCTTCACATCATTCTTCTTTTGAATCTTTTCATCAGCAGTTACATGACCTGGTATTAGTGTAGTTGAGGTACCTTCAGCATTTGTTGTTGTTTGAGCTGCTGATTTGAATGAGTTTCCATTCTCTATGACATCCCATAGAGAATACTCCTGTACTTGAAAGTATTTCTCAATTTTTAGCTTCCACATATCATATTCACCCTGTTTGAGAAGGGGAAACTTTGCAGTAGTATTGGTTTGGGCAGTTTCTAGATCCATCTCTTCCTTGTGAGTAAAGAGATCTTCTTGTTAGTTTCTTCTAGATCAAAGTTTCAGAACATAAGCTCTGATATGACTTGTTGATCCAAAACTATGATTGATTCTTTATCTTGTAAAGAGTATGTTACCTTAGATGAATCCAAAATGACAATGGTAAAAACTTTGTGTGTATATTAAAGAGTATGCGGAATCTACTCTTTAATACTTAGAAGAACTATGAATGTAACTGTAAATATGATTGAACAAAGATGTAATAAAAAGCTTCAATATTATTAAGATCAATAATACGAGTACTATGTCTAGTACTAGGGTTTACAACCTTAAAGCTATGTATGTAACTCTATATATTCATTCCTAACATCATAACATAGGATCTCCTTTTATACACCAAGGAGTCCTTTACAAGATAACTACAAATCTTCTAAATACTTATCTTATACGAATCTTCCTAATAATATAAGATACACACAAAATAAACTAATACAAATCATATCACACGTCTTTATCTCTTCGGCAGGTCTTTATCTCTTTAGCAGCTGTAATCCTCCATCGGCAGTATTAAGTTTACATTGGCAGTACTAACTCAACTCCAGCAGTACTAACTTTAAATCTGCCAGTACTAACTAAGCTTGGCAGTACTAAGTGTGAGAAAGTCTAATTCCTAACAGTTTCGTACAAATAGTATCTCCAAATTTTTAGAGCAAACACTACCGATCCAAGTTCCAAATCATGAGTCGTATAATTTTTCTCATGAATTTCCAATTGGTGTGATGCATAAGCATTTAATTTCTCCCTTTGCATTAATATAGCACCCAATCCCTTATGAGAAGCATTGCAATAGACTACAAAATCCACGCTTCCTTCAGGTAAAATCCAGAATTGGCGCACTATACAACTTCTGCTTTATTAACTGGAAAGCGGCTTCCTCCTTGTCACCCTAATCAAATTTAACTCCTTTCTGAGTAAGCTTGGTCATTGACTTTGCGATCTTCGAAAACCCTTCAATGAATCTTCGGTAATACCCAGCAAGACCTAAAAATTGACGAATCTCAGTCGGTGTCTTAGGAGAACACCCAATCTTTAATGGATTCAATCTTGGCGGGATCCACGTGAATGCCTTGACTATCAATCACATGGCCGAGAAATTGTACCTTGGGAATCCAAAATTCACATCTAGAAAACTTAGCATACAACTCCTCTTTCTTAAGCAATTCCAAAATTGCCTTAAGATGTTCTTCATATTCCTTTTTGTTCTTTGAATAAATTAATATATCGTCAATAAAAAACGATTACAAACTTATCCAACTAGGGTTTGCACACCCGATTCATGAGATCCATCGTAATGACCATACCGAGTTCGAATAATGCCGTCTTCGGAATATCTCCTTTACGTACCCGAAGCTGATGATAACCTGATCGCAATTCTACCTGAGAATAAACACCGGATCCTTGTAGTTGATCAAATAAATCATCCGAGCCCTCTGGGAGTGGCATAACGATCCTTCACCGTCAGCTTGTTTAATCCCGATTAGTCGACGTCACATTGAAATGATCATCATCCCTTCCTTTTTGACAAAACAAGAACCGGAGCTCCCCAAGTTTGAGGCGAACTGGTCTTATATAGCCTTTTGAGTCTCCGATAGTTCTTGCAGTTGCTTGCCGCCGACAACAGCTTTTTCTTACGGAGGAGCCAATCGATAAGGGTGCTCGTGCTACAAGGTGTAGCACCAGTAATCAAAAATCGATTATGGAATTCCCCCACTTGTTGAGTCATTGTCGTAGATCGGTGGAAGACCACGGCATAGTCTTCGGGAAATACTTTTAGGAAAATCCTCCAACGAATGGTAACGGTCCTAAAGTCTCTTCTTTCTCCTTTGACTTAATCTCTTTCAGTCTCTCTTATTAGTAAACATGTGCCAAAAAGACCATGAATCCTTTTAGGCATGTACTTCTGTATTTTAGTGCACAGAGAGTGTTCAAACGAGTCTCGTTTTCCCCGGTTTGCCTTTCGTCCCACGAAACAATAAGGTTATCATTTCCCCAGGGAATACAAACGATCTTCTCGGCATAATCAATGACAACGTGGTACTTTGACAACCAATCCATACCGATTATGAACGTCGAAACTACCAAGTTCTATGGGCATTAAGTCAATGTTGAATGAATGATCTAAGAAGTTTAATGTACAACAAGAACCGCCGAATGATAAGTCTTTTATTCCTAATTTTTTTCACTGTCACGAGTTCAACATCATAATAATATGGTCTAATGGTAGTGGTGTGATATCAATTAGAACTAAAATGCAGTAGATAAAAACTCTAATCGACACCATTATCAAATAAGATAGAAGCAATAGCGGTTGTTTAGATGGAAACGACCCGTAACGATGTTAAGAAGTTCGGGTTTGTTCACCACCTGCTTGGGGCCCACACACATACACGTTTGCTTGAGCATTTGCATTCCCACCTTGATACCACAGTGTTTCTATTCTTTCAACTTCGGCGCAATCTTTCTTGAAATGCCCCTGAACACCACACTTTATATCAAAGTGCCAGCATTCGAGTTCGTTTCCGGAGTTCCCACGATTGATATTAATTTACCATTGGGTATTGAGGGACCCCAGAACTTATACAGTCATGAGCTAGATGGCCGATCTTCTTACACTTATTACATTTGGGAGCACATGGTCCTTTGTGGTGATAGTTGCATTTTGTACACAAGGGCAATGATCCCATGTACTCCCTCCTCTCACCAGGCCTAGCAGTGTAAGCCCTCCTAGTGTTCTGTCTCTTGTTTTGTTGTTGGTACCCCGATTGTTACTCAGCATTAAACTTCAAACTTTTTCCCTCTTTTTGCTCAGCTTGTCTTTCCAAAAATAGTGAGGACTTTTTGATCTATCTGATCATTTGAGCAAACTCACAATTGCTTTTTCCATTGTCTGGGTTTGATATGAACATTACATTTTCCCCGAATCATATCAGAAGTCCACCCAATATATTCTCTACCCTTCATCCGATTCCTCGGGAAACCATCCTTTCCCGCATCATTCAAGTGTAAAGCTCTGAAAAATGACAGAGTGTAACTCGCCACATCGATACCTTTTACTTTTAGGTTCCAGAGCTCAATTTACAACTTCTTGATTTCACCCCTTGGGCAGTATTTTACTGTCATCAATCGTTCTTTAGTGTCCCCTCCCAGTCCATAGAATAGCAACATCCTTGAGTTACCATCAGCCTCATGTGGAGTTCCACCATGTTAGAGCATTTCCAAGAAATTGCAAGTAGCAAACTTAACATGATCTTCATAGGCACAGTTGCTGAGAGGAACACTGATTTCCAGTCTTCTTAAACACATGGTGACAAAACACCAACCAACCCCTTCAGTACCCTTAAAAGTAAGGGGCTGGCAATTCAGAAAATCCTTGTACATACACTCACACAGAGTGCGTACAATTCCTCTAATTCTAGTGTCAGAATTATTAGCATTTCGTTTGCCCAGACCTATGTTATTTTGAAGAGTCAGGATTAGAAGTGCCTCAGACACTCTTTGCTTTGATCAGTTGCGCAACATCCAGCAGCTGTTATAGGGGCCAACAAAGCCAGCATCAGCCCTTGCAGCAGCAGCAACATCCCTTGCAGCAGCAGCAGAGGTTCTCTTTGGTGGCATATTGTTCTAAATCACAACAATATAAAACATGTAAGCTTTCATAAACATCACAACATGACATGCGTACAACATATATAACAATATCACATATCACAAAGTGATTATAAACATCGACCTGGGATCACAACACATAAACAGAATGAGATCGACATGACATAATACAACACATCACATATAACTGGAAACATACATGATTTGCTAATACTATAAATAATAATACAAAATCCTACTACCGCGCTAGCTGGTATAAAACCATAATACTTAGCTGACTAAACATTATGATAGCTATAAACATGAACAATGAAAAAGTAAACCTAGGCACAACCTATCAACGCTCTTTCTTGGATCAATCTGCATTAGTCTGATCTCTAGCCTGGTGCCTGAATTCTGTCCTAGAGCCCCGCGACAAACTGTCCCTGTATGCATGAAATATGCTGTGCACCCAATGTCGCCTGTCAATGAACTCATGTGAGCAATACCATAATTCTTTGAAATCTGGGTGTGAGTCCTATATGCCTGCAGCTCATGGTGAACTTCCGAACTCAATCCCACTGACTGTGCCTAAGCCTCTCAAGAAACTAAAGCCTCCTGCTCCATCAACAATACAATCTCCTGGTGAAACTCTCTGTCCTCGATTAATACATCGACTCTCTGTGATAAGCGAGTCTGTCTGTCTTGAGCATCCTCGAATTGGGCATAAAGATCATGAGTGTCCTCCTCCTGAACCTCAGCAAGCTCGATCACTCTAGCATTGACGCCTTCTAGGGTCGTCGGTGGCTTAAAACCCTCCTCAACGAGCCTCAGCTAGGTCTATACCCAGACTATCCCTAAATGCCCATAAGCCGACCTCCTCGCTCTCCTAAACCGGTCAGGTCTTGGCATCTAGAGTACCGATAAACCCATAGTCTGCTCTATGACCTCTAGTAGGTCTAGCAACAGTAGTCAAACTCTCCCCCGCCTTAAACCTTGATGTGAGAGCTGTCAGACATAACCTCTTACGAGGTGGTAACTTGGCCTCAGGAATTTCCTCCCTATAGTCGACTGGTGGTGGTATGAATAGTGATACTGGTAGTGGTGGTGATGGTAATGGTAATGATATGGGTACAAGTGGTGGTAAATATAGTGATGATGGTAGAGGTGATAGTGGTGGTGAGGGATGTAGTGGATGATGAGTGGATGGTGATAAGGCTCTCAATCTTCCCATGGCAGCTCTGAATCCTCGAGGTGCACGCACATGGTTAGGGCTACCATATGGGTAAGGTACTTTAAGAAGTGGTGATGATGGAAGTGCAGGTGCAGCTAAACACCTAGCAAGGCATTCCTCTGCAGAGGGTGGTGATAGTCAGATGAGTGGTGATGGTGGTGGTGTAGGTAAGGCAAGAAGTCTTTCGACCTACGCCTCTGATGGAAAAGGCATAGGTGTCTGGGGTCGGATAGATATCCTAGCACCCAAAGGAGTAGTATGATCAGCAGAGTGTGGTTCGCTGCAAGACTCATCATCCTCTCGAAACTGCTCTGTCCTCCTCAAAAAGAGGAACAGGGTCAACACGGTGCCGGACGACAAGTCGACCGGAGCCAGATGCTCCTCCTCCTCCTCTGAAGCCTCCTCCTCCTTGTCATCATCAGAGGAGTCATCCTCATCATCGTCGTCACCTCTATCAGCTGGATAGTCTACTGGACCATCCTCAAAGTCCTCCTCGGGATCCGAGTCAGCAACGTACCCTAGAGATACGGCAGTGGGTGAGGCATAATCAGCGTAAGGCTGATCCTAAACAACAATCTCCTTGTCGGATGGGGCCAAGTACTTGAGGTACTCTAGTCTCGGTACGTAATCTGGCGAGAGTGGTGCATGCTCTGGCTCCTCAGGGCCAGGCACATAATCTGGTGATGCTGGTGCAGCCTCTGGTGAGTCGGGTTCCTGGAGTCCAAACTGTTAGCCTTAATTTTATATAAGTCGAACAAGAATGTTATCGGTCTTATTAGTCGTAATTAGTCTTGTTAAGTAATTTAGCATAGTTCCGGGATTCAACGGGCTTGGATTGTAATCTAATATTGTCCGTGTTACGGGCTCAAAGCCAAGTTTAGCCAAGCCCGGGCCCAAGTAGAAAAGACCCCACATGGCCACTTATTGCTCCAAGGGTATAAATAGAACCCTCTCCACACATGAAGAGGGTGTTGGTTACCATTTTCAGAGTTTTGTGTGTGTGTAATCTCCACCATCTCTAGTTTCTCTCTAATAAATCTTCCAACTTTTCTTCTATCTTCTACTTATTTTTGCTTATGGTATAGCTTTATTGTTGTGAAATGATTAAGCCTTTTGGGATAACATTTGTATCATTCGCCACGGTGGGTATAGTGTTTGGTGTTTCGTTGCTTATTGAGCTTATTGGATATCGCTTATCATAGTTTTTTTTTTAATATTCATTAGTTTCCATTTTTATAATCACAGTCGGCATAAACTTTTTCTTAAATCACCAGCGTTGTTTGACTTGTTTAAAAATCTGATTGGGGACTACTGTTTAGTTCCATTTTTATTTTTTAGTGGGTTTCATTTGATTGGGCCTACTCGTGATTTATAACTATTACAAAAAGCCAACAATATTACGTGCTTATATTGCATCATCTTTACTGTTTATTTTGATATCTTGTTAATTTTGGCAATTGTGCTACTGTTGTGTTTCTCTACTCGTAGTGTTTCTTAGCTTACTTTGAACCACAAGTCGTATTTTGTTACAACCGATCTAGTGACTTTCAAGAGACCATCGAACTAGTGAGACCATCGAACTAGTGAGACCATCGAACTAGTAAGACCATCGAACTAGTAAGAGACCCAATCGAACGTAATGAGACCATGCGAACTAGTTTAGACCAATCGAACTTAGTGAAGACCACCGAACTAGTTTCTTCCAAGATTGGATCGAACAGAGTGTAAGATTGCCAAGGATCGAACGAGTGACCATCACAATAAGATCGACGAGCAACATTCAAAGAGGATCGAACGAGTGACATCCACAAAGATCGAACAAACAACATTCAAAGAGGATCGAACGAGTGACATCACCAAAGATCGAACGAGCAACATTCAAAGAGGATCGAACGAGTTCTTTTCTATAGGACCGAACGAGTGATCATCGTCTTGGACCGAACGAATTTTTTTGTCTAGCTTGTACCGAACTACATCACGAACGTGAACAAAAACTAAAACACGTTTAACCAAATTCTTTCGTTTTTTTTCGTTTTCAGTGACGGTAAAAAACGTCCGGACTTGAGATTATATCATCGTGTTCGTGGTCGTCGGTTCGATCACACGGTGGTATATTTATTTTCCTACCCAGACATAGAAACGTACCACTACCACTTCCGGAGATCCAATTTTACAAAACCGTTACCATTTTAATAAATTTGAACAACAAAGAAGCAGAGTTGAGAAAAAAAACACGTGCATGATTTTTTTAATATTGTTTAAAATTTTGAAATTTTCATTTTTCACCCTTTATTTTCTATAGTTTCACTTTTTTTAACCCCTGGTTAATAACAACATTTTCTTTTAGACCTTAGATTTTGGAACATTTTAATTCTAACCTTTCATTTTTTAAAACATTTTCATTTTATAGATCTTTGTTTTCAAATTTTTTTTCTGTACTTAAGTTATATTTATTTTTTTAGCCCTTTAGTTGGTAAGAAAAAATTGCAAAACCGTTAGGTCCTTAAATTGAGTTTTTGATCAACCGTTATCATTTCTCAAGCTAAAAAGTTTTGTGCACCGTTCATTCGTTTAAGCTCATTTTTTGCCAACGAAGTTTCCAAATTCCTATCAATTTCACAACCGATTTCTTTCTCATTATTTTTGTTTTAAAAAAACGTTTCTTCCTTGATTGTAAAATCCCGTGAAAGATAACATTCTTTTCTTATCGGTCCTTAATCAACAGATCTTGTAAAATCCCGTGAACGTTAATGATTTCATCCACTACAACAGATCCCCCCCATCACACCCCCCCCCAAACAATCTCAACCACCCCCTCCCCATCCTCAATCACTTACACCCCCACCCCCCACAC
Organism: Tanacetum coccineum; assembly: GCA_026074375.1. Classification (NCBI taxonomy): domain Eukaryota; kingdom Viridiplantae; phylum Streptophyta; class Magnoliopsida; order Asterales; family Asteraceae; genus Tanacetum; species Tanacetum coccineum. Next base: position 28,761 of record BQNB010048470.1, read on the forward strand.
ACCCACCCGCCCCCTCCCCCCCCACCCCACCCCCCCCTCACCCCCCTCCCCCAACCCAACCGCACCACACAAAAGGTAATTAGGGAGTACGAAAGTTAATCTTTTAACCATACTTAAGATCCGATGCCTTCACAACTTCATCAAAATGTCAAATTCAAAATACCATTAATTTGCAAACTCAAACCATCAAGTGTTCTTCAGATGGACACAGTTCTTCTTCGTGTTCAATTTTCTAACATTCAAGAAGAAAGACAACAACTTTCAAGAAGTAGATGCATGCACACATCTTAAGAATCAGTCTCTATTTAATTTTTTCCTCTCAGAAACTTACAAGACTATGGCACGATGCCTGTCTTAAAGAAAAACGTTCTCTCAGACTGTATTTACTAGAACAACATCATTTACTAAAGATATACTTTCCTGAGACTGATTGCCACAATTACTTTGACTAATCTCAAAACAAGTTTTTGAAAATTGCTTTCAATTCCAAATATCGAAGAGCGTGTGTAATGAAATATAACAAATACAATGCCAATCCTTCAATGATGCAATGATATGTACCAATAGATTCCATTTCGGAAAATACATGCTTGAGAATAATTCTTCATCAACAACGGACTCCTACATTTGTTGAAAACAAAAGACCTTTGATGCAGACACAATAAGAACATTCACATTAAACACAAGCCAGTGAATTCTGATCATTGAAAGTTGATTTAGTTTGTCAAACAAAACTCTTTGTTTCTGAGAAAGAAGACAGTAATTCAGAGACTTGCATCCCAACAAAATCCAGCAAAGAATGAGCTTGAATGCTGACCACAAGATTTTTCAATCAAATCAATACAAGATGTAAAAGCAAAAGAAAAGATGCATGGCATATTTCGATCCTCTTCATTCACACCTTCAGTTCCTTTTAAAAGATACTTAAAAAGCAACTCCAAGGTATCGCACGAATCGAACATGGATTCAAACTGGGCATTTCATTCCACTCTTTGGTCAAGATGTATGATACTATTCACAAGAACAATGGAGCCTCAACGTAGAGATCAACTACAAAAGCAACTTGACGAAAGATGAATTTCAAGAAGAATGGATCCTGACAAGCCTTTTGTGTAAAAACAACCCAGTTTCCAAAAGTTCATCGATCAAGTTACTTTTGATTATGACAAAATCAAATGACAGAACACGTACTTTGTTGAATACACGGAATCATGTTCAACCCGTCAGAGATACACTACTCCAATAAACTGGGTAGTGGTTAAAGAAGTTTCCTTTTGCTGAAAGAACACGTCATAAAAGGCGTATGAAAGAAGGGGTGAATAAAAAGACAGATGCAAGACGCTAGAGAGTAAGATTGATACGTTAAAAGCATTTGGTGCCTGATTTGGTTGACACAAGAAAGCATTTAGGAATAAACTCAACATGCAAGATGATAACAGCAAGTCAGGGAAAAGATACCCGATGCTGATGATGCAGAATATCAGACTCATATATGACGAAGGAGCCAATCGCTGTGAGTACAATGACTGCTGTATGTAATATCTTTGCTAATCCGAACAACTACATCAAATAAGCAACCTGAAATCAATTAATGAAAGGTAGGTTTGACCAGTAATCCTGAAGACATTCAAGGTTAAAATTCCAATGCTTTGGATTCATCACACTGATAACGCAACAACTGAATAACTCAAAACCAATCACTCCGAGTCTGAAAATATTTGCTCAAAAAGACAGTTCCCAATTTCAAAAAGATTTTCAAGAATGGAGCAACAATTAGCATTGCCTCTCAGACCTTAAATAAATCAAAAATCAATCCTTTAAAATCAGGGCAACTATGGTCAAATTTTGAAAAAACAAAGTAATAAAGCCAAGATTGAAAAGGAAATTTGATGTACTTGAAATAATGAACCACGAATTAAAGAACATAGTTGTGGCTACATTACATAAGGAAAATGAGACTTTGAAAAAGCATTACAAAGATTTGTATGATTCTATTAAAATCACGAGATCTAAGACTATAGAACAGACAACATCTTTGCTTGCTAATAATGCTGAATTAAAAGCTACAGATCAGGAAAAAGGTTTTTTGCAATTTTGCTGCTTTAAAAAAAAAATGACTTTAAAGGAAGTTAAAAGAAAAATTGTAGATAATACTAAGTGTTGACAAACATCAGTCCTTGGGGAAACCGGTGTACCTTCACTAAGAAAACCAATCAGTTGTTAGACACAACCGAATGCGTTTAAATCTTAAAGGACTCAAATGTCAAAAAACAAAGGTTGCCTCCCAATTGATGTGAATAAGAATAATGTCAACACCAGTCCACTCACATTATTTTGCCTAGAAAACCAGAATCCGCCTTTGCAAAACTGATCACACCAGTGATTGTATCCTAGCTTCATCTAGGAAAAGTTTCTAAGAACTATGCCATAGATTTAGTTCAAATGAACATGGTTTCAGTAATCACTATTCTAGAAGAAGCTAGTAAAAGACACAAGAAAAGAGATAGAACTCAAAAACTAGTGTGATGCCTTCTGCTAGATTTTCAAAGCACGGGCTGATGGTAGCAAACCAAAACCTCAGAGAAACAATCAAACATCCTAGGAGATTGGCTGTATCTAAGAGAAGGTCCGCGTTACGAAAACGGTGTGCCCAAAGCAAATCACTCTAAGAATTCTAGTTCTTTTTCAAGATTCCAAAAACTTTGTTTTTCTACAGTTATAAGTGTGTCTTTTAATGCAAATCATGATGCTTGTATGAACAAAACTCCTGAAGGAAGTAATTCAACGTGCTAAATTCATCCCATAAGACCGAGAAATAGTAAAACAAACTCAGTAGAATCAAAAGAGTCATAACTCAGAACCCTGGTGGCAGATCTTTACAGACATAAAGTTTTCGCCTCCTAATAAGACGTTCCCGCTGTATTTGAGACAACAATTCTCCTAGATTCTGATTCTAAAGGTTGGAAACCCACGGGTAGAAATTTGTCAAATCGGTTGGTCTTAGAGTGGATTCCTACAGGAAAGTTATTCGAACCCTTGCACAAGCAAGGTGAAAGTGAACCCCACAATGGTTCAAATGTAGATATCCCTAATATTCATGGAAGCAAACAAACTCCTGGATTAAGTGCAAGTACATCATCAATGTGCAGAAGAAACAAAGTTCTTGATTTAAGTGAGGTACCTTATGTAATGTCCAAAAGGAAAAAATCTCAGAGTATGGCTGATGAAAAAGCTGATATCTCAGAAACCATTGTCAAAGTGGATTCACAGATGATGATACAGAATAAAATGTCCTGTTCAAACCCAGTTCAGGCCCTCGATCCTTACTTGTCAAATGACGTAAAACAAAACTTCAAGCCTCAGGGCACCACAATGTCAATAGAATTCATCAGCAGCTGATATGCAAACAAACGTCAAATGAGCTGGATTTGCTATTCGGATCCCTTTGTTCGAACGAACGAATATTGTTCCAATGGAGAAAATCAAGGTGTTTTAAATCTCCGCTGTCCACTACTACTGATCAATCAATAACGTCCAACAACAACCTGATTCAACTTCATCCACTTCAAACTCTTAACTACAACTGTCACTGCTAAATGGAAACTTCGATTTGTAAATATTTTTATTATCTCTTTATTTTTTATTTATAAAAATTTTGAAAAAGAAAATACAAAAATATAAAACCAACAAAAAGAAAATAGAAAAATATAAAACCTAGAAAAACAAAATATAAAATCAGAAAATTTCAAAAATACAAAAATAATCTTCTCAACATGTCTCTTGGAATCGATAACATTTACGTACCTAGAAATGTTGATAACATCCGACCACGGGGGCGTGGTAAATGACGTTCGAGCGAGAGTTTTCAAATAACTTTCAAAACATGGGGTCAGTTCTAAAAATTTTTTCCTCATGACTTAGGTACATATTCATGCATAACCCGGCCCCTCGAATGTAACAGGGAAAGTGGGGTACGCTTCCGTGCGCTTACTCTAAAATAGGAATGAGAAGTCTTCTATCATGTTTAAAATCGTTGAAACATAATTTTTTAAAAAAGAACTTTCAATGTCAAACTGCTACAATAAATTTGTGGTATTTTTTTTCCTAAAAAGTAGTATTTGTTAAAATTTGTGTGTTTCAACACTCCTTTCCTCACGAATATTTTTCTGAGGGAGCTTTTTTTAAAAACAAAGCCTTTAATAGTGTTTGGGTTATCATCTCATAAATGTTAATTTATATGTATCCAACACACATTTTGTGAAATTAAAAATGTTGGAAACTTATAAATGTCAATTATTAAATAAACATTGTTTCACAATGCAATCTCACTCCGTCTTCAACATTTTGTGGTGTCATATCAATTTTTCATTCTAATGTCCAAGTTTGATAAATATTGGATCCCCACAATAGCTGTTGAAGGGGGAGCTATCGAATTATGAATCATGGCAATATCGTGGTATAAAAGTTTCTTCACCATAGGAATTTTTTTTCAGGTCACATTTTAATCAATTGGTATTTCAATACTAAGTGTTGTTATTATTTAAAATAAGGGAGAAAAATTGTAATTAAAATATGATATAAATGAATGTGATTCCTTAAGACTCTAAGTGCAACTCTTTCCTTCATGTGCAATAATTTCGAATCTCGAAGCACATGTAGTAGGGTGAGTATTTGAAAATAACAATGTCCAAAAAATGTTTTTATGGTTCGATCTTTATATACCCAACAACCTATAATTTCACGACGATTCTGAAGTCATAAAAGGTGGTTAGGGTTTTTAGGTAATAAGTTCCTAACGAACCAACCAGAAACCGAGGGATCTACCCATGGAACACTCCATAGTTAAAAATAGGCAGTCCTTTAGGTATGATTGGGAGAAGAATGGTGTATAAGGAAAAAAAGCAGACTAAGATTGAGCTAAACCACTTCGGAACAATCACAACAAGGTGGTTAGTAATGAACTCTCGGTCAGCATTGAAGGGTTGAAAGAATGAAAGAAATGTATGGATAAAAGGGTGAAAAGAAAGAAAGCCCTCCACACAACTTAGTAAGAAACCGGGTCAATTACAATAATCAAATCAAAATCCACAAAGAAAGATTGTTGATATTGAAAGACGACATCAATGACCACAGTGATGCACCAATGTCACACCCTTCCCAGCCATTTTTTTCGCGTTTCTCTCAAAAAGAAACTTGTCTCATTTGTCACGGAGATACACATGTTTATCTATTGACATCTCAACTCGTCCGAGATTGGTTAATAATATGAAGTAGTGGCAGTCTGCTCCAAGCTCCGATTACTAAAACCAAAAAGTGCAAACGAATCGAGTCAAGAGCCAAGAAGAGGATCAAAATTATAAATCTCATTAGACACAATGTCAAAATAACAACTTGTTGAAAAACACCAAAAAGTTCACAAGTTGTAACAAAGAGTCCACGCATTATGCCTTGAGATCTTGCTTAGAACATCGATATACTTAAGTATTCACAATGAAGATGAAAACCTCTGCTTGAGCCGAACAATCAAACAAGCTTCTTGGTAGGTGACTTGCAAGATTCTATATTAAATCGAGCTTGTGAATAAAAACTTGATATCAAGTGGTTGGTCCAGTAAAGTGAATTGACGACCTTAATCAGAAGGATAGTAACTATCTATTCACTCTTACCGTGTTGTTCGCTTTGATTAACTTCCGGGAATGAGAACTAGCAAGCATGGTTAATCTAATACATCTGTGTTAGAAGATTCCTACGCATTTGAGCGGAAAAACCCTGTCAAGGAGATTCTTGAATCTAACTATTACAGTATAGTAAATTTATACTATAAAACGGATATACCGGAGGTTAATGCAACCGAAGTCAAAAGATGAATGACAAAGCCATAATTCATCTTTTAATTGCTAACGTCTTTATTTCAGGTTTAGGAACACGGTGTTTTCACAGCCTCATCCAAGCGAAGTCCCGATTCATAAACACAATCTCAGAACTCAAGCTTTTCAAAAGTCAATTCGTTCAAAACATCAAGATAGTTGATTCTAACTTCCCCACCATCAAAAGAGCCTCAAAGTCAAATAAGAATCATGCAATTGGGAGGTTGTTTTAGACTTATTAATCATAATATGTCAAACAAGAATGTAACAAGTATGAGCATGTTGGTCAAGAGCACAAGTTGATCAAGGAAGTCAAATCAAGATGATTCAAGTCAAGGAGATGATGCAAGATAACGATCTCAAGAACTCAAAGTCAAAAGATAAAGGCTCAAGATCAAGATCACAAAGCATGAATGATCAAAGCCATTACAAACAAGACAAGACCAAAACAAGGCAAAGCATAAACGTCAAAAGTCATATCTTCAACGTCAGGGGAGACAATGATAAATCAAAGCAAACTCCTACAAGAATGTCATCGGTGGTACGGAGGAGTTTGAAGAAAGAGACCTCAACATTGGGGGAGATTGTTAGCCTTAATTATATTAAGTCAAACAAGAATGTTATCGGTCTTATAAAGTCAAACTAGGTCTTGTATTGTAATAGGCTAGTCGGGTTCAACGGGCTTGGATTGTAATCTAATATTGTCCGTGTTTCGGGCTCAAAGCCCAAGTTTAGCCAAGCCCGGCCCAAGTAGAAAAGCCCATGTGCCAAGTAAATGGCTAAGGGTATAAAAGAACCCTCTCCACACATGGAGAGGGTGTTGGTTGCATTTGTCACATTTGTAACTCACCTTTCTCTCTCTAATCTAACTTTCCTAGTTTATTTCTCTCTCTACTTGTCTTTTTCTTATTGCCAGACCAAATCGAGCTTATTAGAGCTTATTTGGGTTTTGCTTATTAGTTGTGAAAGAATTATTATAACGCCAACATTTAGCATTCTTCACCAGTAGCACTAAGTAGAACTGGAAGTAGTAACTTGTATAAGTAGCTGCACTAAGTTGTAGAAACTTCTGAAACCCAACAAATAAGTAATTTATATATATGTTCATATTTCTATTATTCATTTTTTACAAGTTTACATATATATGGTTTACTTGTTTCTTTAAAAAGACTTTAAAAATACAAACTAGATGGTGATATAAGTTAGTGAATGAGATAATATGAACAAATTATATAGAATGAAAATATGAGGTGAGAATGATGAACCTTAGAAGATGAGATGAAGAGAATACTAGTTTAACACCAAAATCAGACCCCAAGTATTGTTTGATTATCACTAAAACCCTTAAGACTACTTGAAAAAATACTTAAAATTGATCAAACCTAATTTGTTTCTTGCTTTCTTGTATGAGCGGAAACTTAGAGAGAACAAGAGAGAAGATATGTGTGAATTTTGCTAGTGTAAATGAGAAGAGTAAGGTAGTTAGTTTATATAGTAGAAGTATTAGTTGGTTAATAGAGTACATTGGTTAATAGAATGTAAAGGTGATGTTGGATAATAGATCTAGATATTAGGGTGTATTGGTTAATAGCATGTAAAGAGAGTATTGGATAATATATTTGGTTAATAAGATGTAAAGGTGTAAGTGGTGGTTAAAGAGAGGTAACGAGGAGTTAGGTTGGATAATAGAATGCTTATTTTGGTAGGTATGGGTTTGTGTGGGAGCTTGGATGGACGACTAGGAAGAGAGAGGGAGGGATATCATTTTTCAATTTTTTTCTTCTAGAAGATGTAGTGTAAATATTTATTTTAAAGGTGATAGTATTTTGTGTAAAGAGATAGTGTTCACATGTTTGCATAAAAGGATGTTTAACACATAAGTGGAAGTAACCAAAGTTCAAGGATGTTTCTTATACAACATATAGAGGGGGCGGCATCTTATGCAAAAAATGGGTGGCAAAGTATTTAATTTTTTCATAATGGTATATTTAAATATATGTGTATGTATAAATAAGGTGGTGTTGGTTCATTTGCATGCAAGCATGTACATAAGAGTTTTACGTAAAACTTGTAAAATAAAATACGTAGACTTATAAATTATATTCGTAAAAGGTAATTGGGGGCGTTACTTCATAATACATAAGCACAAGATATAAGAGAAAGAACTCTATATGAGTCGTTTAAAAGATATCCTCGTTGATTCATTTAAAAATAAATATGTTTTAACAAGTGGTCCCATGAATTTGCATCACGAGAAAATCAAAATCTTTAATACAATGAGAACGATTTATTCCAAGAGAAAATCCATGAAAAATAGTCTTGAAAAATACGGACTCCAGTGCACTTTCTAAATGTCCATATGAGTTATACCTAAGAAATACATGCTTAAAAATGTCAACATAAAGCTGGTGAGTTCATAGGTTTAAGTAAATAATAATTGTGGACCGCAAGATTTAAATTGTATGACATGTAACACATATAATGCCAAATAAAATTTATAATTTTGATTGCACTAAGTTCATGACAACGAAGCGAAGACATCGTATAAATATAATAGTTGCCCGTTGTAAGTGTCCAACCCGAGACCCTCAAGACTTCGATATGGTATACGTCTATGGTAATACATTTTGTTTACCCGGACGGGGATGTCAATCCCAATAGATCTATTTATAACACTCGCTCTTACACAAGGTAATTAACGGTTCATAATGATGGGCGTTGTGTGTTGTCGGTACATAGGCGCATCAATAATCATTGTAAAAATTATAATGTATTGTACTTACGTCCAGTTGTAAAAACAAGCAATGTCTCTCACCCCGAGATTTATAAAATAATTGTAAAAAGAGTTAAAGCGAGGCTATAAACTCACCTTAATGAATGTCTTGATTTTGGAAAATATCACGCAAGGAAAAATGTCACAATTAATCTGGAACGCAATCTAATTAAATATAGGTCGTTTTAAAATTATGCAAGTGGAATGAAATGATGCAATATATTTTTATAACATTATATCACCACCTAATAGTTTGTGTTTTAGTTTTATAATTCACAATAACGTTTACGTCTAATTCGCCATTTTTATCCGTCATTATATACTCTATTATTATTTTTAAATAACTAATATATTAATCCTATTTCACTTACTAAATAATATCTCTTAAAGTTTACGACGGGTATAAGTAATATATAAGTCATACTATAATATTTCGTAGGAATTTTATAGCTCAAACGGACTCGAAAACGCCTGAAAACCTCTTTTTAAAATCCAAACAGCGCCTTATTTTAATAAAAATATACATTCTGGTCCAATTTTATAATTGTCATAATTTCTTCGTTATAAGAATTCATGGAACAAGCAAATACTATATTTTTTGAGTAAAATCGAGCTCTACAAAATACATTAATAAATTTTTCCTGACTCGGACCCGAAACAGGTTAAAAACACGTTTTTGTAATTTGGACAGAAAGTGCACAAAACAGTTTTGCCAGAAAATGTACAAGTTTTTATACGTACTTTAAACGACCAAATCTCGCTCGTTTTAAGTCTGATTTTTGCGTTCTTTTTATCCACGCGTTCGTATTTAAGTATGCTATCATATTTTTAAAGCCTCAACTATCTAGGACCAGATTTACTGTCCGAAAATCTAGGTACCAATTATGGACAACAACATTATAATTTCTATTCTACCACTATTTTTACCCACAAATTGCAACTCTATACTAACCTAATCTCTTCCACCAATTTTCATCACTTTTTATCACAACTACAAATCCATATTAACCTAGTCCCTTCCACTAATTTATCAAGAATAAATATAAAATTAAAAACAAGAATAAAATACACAACTTTACTAATTCAAGTTTATAATTAACCATTTTAACAACAAAGTAATTATTTCAAGTAATTTATAAAGTGACAAAAATAAGTAATTTATGTGTGTGTTCATATTTTTGTTATTCATTTTATAAGTTCTTTACAAGTTTACATATATATCGTTTACTTGTTTCTTTTAGAAAGACTTTAAAAATACAAACTAGTTGGTGATATAAGTTTGTGAATGAGATGATATGAACAAATTATATGGAATGAAAATATGAGGTGAGAATGATGATCCTTAGAAGATGGGATGATGAGAATACTAGTATAACACCAAAATCAAACCCCAAGTATTGTTTGATTATCACTAAAACCCTTAAGACTTCTTGGAGAAATACTTGAAATTAATCAAACCCAATTTGTTTCTTACTTTTTTGTGTGAGCCAAAACTTAGAGAGAACAAGAGAGAAGATATGTGTGAATTTTGCTAGTGTGAATGAGAAGAGTCAGGTTGTTAGTTTATATAGTGGAAGTATTATTTGGTTAATAGAGTGCCTTGGTTAATAGAATGTAAAGGTGGTGTTGGATAATAGATCTAGATATTAAGGTGTATTTGGTTAATATATTTGGACACGTATGAAAAAGAATAGGGACATGTGTTTTGTTAATGAGTAAGAGATTTGTATAATGGTAGTGTAAAGGAAACCGAGTCAGGATAATGTATATTAAATGCATGGGTCATTGGTAGGTCGGGCCAAGGCGGGTGACATTTCCAGGTTTATTATTTTAAATGCCAAAGTGTCCTAATGATTGTATATAGTTATAATGTCAAAATATATGAAGGTGACTTGAAATTTCAAAAAAAATACTTATTGACAGGAGGTGAATTGGAGATGATGGTGATGTGAAAATCAAAGAGAAAAGTGTGTTAGGGTTTTTGAGTTTTTCTCCAAATCAATAGAATGTGCCACTCACATGACTATGCCTTTTATATTTTCTTTTTTACATATAGTATTATGATTCCCAACTGGAATGACATAGAAAATGGGTTTTGTTTAAATATGTTGATTCTCTCTATATTTTACTTTTTTTAGAGAATGAATTATCTTGAATGGGAATCGTATGTTGATTTTCTATTTCCATTCTTTATGTCAACCAAACTAAAGAAATTCTTAGATGATGAAACCTCGTTGGTTATGATTTATTATTGATCACCATTTATAATAGTGTAAACCCTAATGCCCTAAACCCACAAACCGGCTTGGGCCTATTTATCCACTAATACACCCCCTGCAGTTCGAGCGGCGAAATCGCAAAAGCTCGAACTCGAGTAATAAACTAGAAAAGAAAAAACAAAAACAAAAAAAATATTAACGATTGTGTGGATTTGTGACCTTAGCACAAATCACCAGCACAAATCACGTTTGTGTGAATTTGTAACCTTAGCACAAATCACCAACACAAATCATGGTTGTGTGGATTTGTGACCTTAGCACAAATCACTAACAAACAATAAAACAACTATAACTTTTTTTAATAAACTTTGAATAACATAAATCTAACTAATCATCTTCATCCCATGGCCAATAAACAAAAATCTCGTGCGTCTCAGCCTTCCAATAAAGAACCAAAACAAGAGGAAAAATAAACACTTCCAATGGAAGACCCCCAGCAAAAAGAACCTTCCACTGATGACGTCATCGATGATGAACAAACTCTTCGTGATGATGAAGACGAGGTAGAACAACAGATAGTAGATGCATTCCTTTGTTTTTTTTATTATTATTAGGGTTAAAGGGTGATCACTAGGGTTTGACGGGTGGTTTTGCAGGAGTGGCTCAACATAGCCACATAGGTCTAGTGATGAAACCTACCCCGATACCATGTTAGATGATGAAACCCCGTCGGTTGTGAATTATTATTGACCACCATTTATAATGGTGTAAACCTTAATGCCTTAAACTCACAAACCGGGCTTGGGCCTATTTATCCATTGATAGAAATCACCTTCATTTTATTCTTGAGCTTTTCATTTATTGTACCAAACATCCCTAGTGTATAAATTAATAAATGGCGAAATAAGTAGTCAGGGTTTCAATGTTCCTCGCGTTGAGTGAAGATACTCACCATATCAATATAAAAATAAAATAATTATCTTGTAACATACATAACCACTAACTACAACATGAGATAAACTATATAAAATTAAAAGTTTAAGTATTTAAGGTGCGTTTGTTTTGATGAAAGGTTTGAATTCGGTTTAAAATTTGGTATAGATTTGAAAAAGAGTATCAAAGATAAAATTTATGATAGTATTAAAGGTGTTTGTTTTATATAATGAAATGGGTGTTAGATTATGTTTTGTTATTATTTTAATGATAAAAGAAAAGTAAATAAATTTAAACTCAACTGTACATAAAATGAAAATAGTTAAATATATGAAAATAATACTATTTACACATTTTTATATGGAAGTTATATGAAATGTTAGGAAAGTCATGTAACTTGAGGACTTTTGTAGAAACCTTCATCTAAAGGTATTATATACTGTGTTAAATATTATACCATTAAACCAAACAATCATTTTATCTATCATTGTATTACTTGAATCCAAAAGGTTTAAAGCAAACGCATCCTTAATTTACCTCCTGTCATCTCAAACCATGTGCTCCAAATTTTGAAAGAGATAAATTCATAATTCAACAAAACTCATGCTTTAAAAATTAGATTTAGGTTCATTTGGATACCAAAGTTTTATTGGATACCGGGGGACTCATCCCCACCCTCCATCTCCATCTCGTTTAATGGATGAGATTAATTTTTTAATTTACACTAAAAGGGTATTTTTGTCTAATATATATACTTATTTTCTAATAAACTTTCCATTCAATCACATACACACACACACCTGTGTGTTTTCCTTCATCTCATTATTTTCTCTCTCTATATCATTAACACAAAAACACAACCAACACAAATAGATCTAGATTCGATCGATCATTACAAACAACACAAAATTATGTTCTTCAATTCATCAATCGATCATCTTATCATCTCGTTCTTCAATTTGTTAACATTAGGTTCATATTCTTCTCGTTATATTCATCCGATCTGATTTTTTATCATTTTTTAGCTAATTTAAGTGAATAAGCTTATTTATTAGAAGAGAATAGAGTTATATGAATAAGCTTATGAATTAGATGAAAGTTAGTATGAATAGGTTGTATTATTAGGTAGTTTTATGATCTGAATAACTTATTATTTAGCATTTGATTGAATTAAGTTATTGATATAAGCTGAATTAAGATGGTTTTAGCTTATTAGTTAGCAATAAGCAGTTTTGAGCTGATATGAAAGATATCATATATGATATTAGCTTGGGTTAATGTGTTTATAACTGAGGTTATTTTGTTTGATATATCATATGTGATACTTCATTTTGTTGGATTTATTATATGTGATATCACATATGATATCACATAGTCTGCTTTATTGGATATATCATTTGTGATATCAAATGTGCTTTTTGCTTTTTGTCATGAAACAGCTTATTTATATTTTCATTTTCATGAAACCGATTGAAACACGTTTTGAAGAACAGGAATGCATGTTCATTATGTGAAAGTTTTGATTACAACAAAAGGAGCTAAGGTTTAAAGATCAAGAACAAGTTGTGGTTCAACAAAAAGTTGTGATTCAAGAAGTTGTTTAAGAAAAAGAAGTTTTGGTTCAAGAAGAAGAAGACTTGGTTAAAGAAGAAGAAGACTTGATTAAAGAAGAAGAAGAGTTGTTTCAAAATTAAGAAGGCTTTGGTTCAATGATAAATTCATCAAACTGGTTGATTTTTTTACATGTAATATGCAAAGAAATCATATATGATTTTACATTATTTTTCTTTTCATAACAATTATCATATGTGATATTTAAAAGTAATATGTTTAATGTTTATTTTTCTTTTCATAACAATTACAACTGTTAGAAATTCTCTTTTACTTGATTTTGGTTGATTTGGATCTTACATAAATGTGAATCTATTATATATCAGATGTGATATTTGTATTTTATAAGTTAGTAGCAAACTATCATATGCGATTTCTTTCAAAA
>BQNB010048471.1:1958-24643 GCA_026074375.1 Tanacetum coccineum
CCTTGAAATGCGTGGCCTCTGAAACTGTAAGTTTAGCCCTATAGCCGAATAATAGGGCCCGTATACCAAAAAACTGTGAAAACAACCAAGTGATGGGACATGTAGGCCCATAAGCGCTTCACCTACCTCCCTATCTGAGCCATCCAAAACGTAAGTGGGGACATGTGTCAAGCATCCAACTGTGCACAACTGTCGAAGACATAGTATAAATAGGATCGGCGATGACCGTTCATGTCTACACAGTTTTCAAATCAAACTTCCATTTTCGCACATACAGCTGCACACGCTATTAATTTCCACGGATTCTCACCACCACAGGTTAGTACGCTACGCCACTTTTGTAAAACTAATAAAAGAATGGGTAAGGGCACAATATAACTAGAAGACGCCGTATCAACCATCTCCGGGGAGTATCTTCTGGAGTTTACCTCGGAGTACGGTATTCCAGAGGACTTGCATCCGGAGTTGCCTGGCCCAGAGGAAACCATCGTAGATTTTCCGGAGGGCAAAGTTGGCGTTTACACCAAGTTCTTTGAATTCGCAAACTACCGCATCCCCCTGTCACAATTCCTTTTCGACGTCCTAGGGTATTACCAAATTCACCTTTCACAACTGTCAGTGATAGGCACGACCAAAGTGAGTCACTTTGAAGTCACTTGCCGTGTCCTAAACATAATCCCCACACTGAACTTGTTCCACGTGTTCTACATCCCATCCTATAATTCTGGGTGGATGTCGTTCAGCAAGCGACTAGGGAAGAATACCCCACAATGTTATACCAAGCCCCTCGACTCCCTGAAGAACTGGAATAACCATTTCTTTTAGGTGGACGAAAGAATATTTCCAACCGTTGTGGCATGGCGCACAAGTGCCCTAAAGGATGAGATGCCATCGGCAGATACCTATTCCGCGATGGACGTAGCGACGTTAGACACACGCCGAACCCCTATCCAAAAACAACCCGAACTCTTATTATGCCTAGTAGGGCTGATTCGACGCTACTTTCTGGGAGACGACATTTATCCCATATTTCTTTATGACGATGACCGGGGTGGGTGATATATATATTCTTCTTTTACTTCTCTTATAGTTATGAAAATATATTAACAATCCGTGTGTGAATGCAGAGATGGATTTGTTCAACGTGATCAGTGCCCTAAATCCTGCAAAGGTAAAGACCGGGACCCGACCCCGTGCCGCCCACGAGGTGCCGTTATTAACCACCACTACCACTCGTGTTATAGACATGGAGGAGGTAACCGAGGCATCAGAATCCTCGAGAATACCTTCCCCCGTAGAGAAATTGCCTTTGGATTTTGCCGACGAAGACCCACTCCTAGTGATTTAAAAGTTGGTCAGGACTGGAGGTCAGGCACGAGATGAAGTACCGCATGAGATCCCCCCCGGCAGGGAATCCTACAACCATAGAGGTTGCTCCAGACTTTGAGCCAGAGGCGGCCGCAATGGGATCCTTGGTCCGCAAGAGGCGTCGCGGGAGGGGTAGTGATGAGGCGAACGCAAATGCGCTGCCTAACGTGTTGAGGAAGGACCATGCTTCCATCCACTCTGAACAGAGTACCCACGGGGGAAAGTCCTTAACGTCGATGGGGTTAGCGGCAGGCTCCATTTTCGTCACACCTACTGATGCGAAGAGTGTGAGCGATCCAGACCCGCTGTCCTATGCGGAACCGCGACCATTCCTGGAGCAAGAAATTACTCAATAAGTTCTTTGATCTGAATACTTTCGATTGTTTTTATCCCTCAAGTATAGTTATACTAACAAACCATTTGTGTCTTATATTGTGAGTGTAGGTCTTTCGAGATCCCCACTAGGAATGTGGCCACCGCGGAGGTGCAAAACCTGCAATCTGCGGGGAGTTCAGAGTCAGGGAAATCAACCTCCGTTTCATCCATGGTCGGGTCGCCTGAAGGTATCTATCGACCGAGATGGGGCGTAACCAACAGTTGCCGCTTGGACACTCCAGATGCATGAAAAGACGTGGTAGACCACATAGTGCCGCCGGGGTACTTTTCTGAGCTGCGTCATATGTCTAATGCTGATTTTTTGGGCTGATACAACATAAACTTGGCGTAACAGGTGGCTATGGGCTCTCAACTGAGGCTGCAATTTGAGCAAGAAGTTAGGTTGTTAAAGAAAGCCAGAGCCCAAATAGCAAGGCGGGATCAGAGGATTCAAGTGAGGGAGGATGAAATAAAAAGGCTGGACCAAGAAATTCAATCCCTCCAGACCGTGGAAGAGGAAGTGCATGGCCTCCGTAATCGAACAAAGAACTTGGAGACCTTGATGGAGGCCGAGGTTGATATGAAGAGGGTCGCAGAGGCCAAAAATGCTGAGCTAACTGAGGAATTGGAAAGCCTCCGCGCCCAATTCTCTGATCTTCAAGTTAATAACAATCAGTTGTCGCAGCAAGTGTCCAACCTTCAAGCGCAGGTCACGGGCGAGGAGAAAATAAAAGCTGCTTTTGAGGATTTTAAGAAATATGAAGATGACAAGGTTGAGCAGCGGTGCGCGGAGATGGATGCACGACTGGATGCGCTGAGCATAGATTTTGATGAGGAGTTGTACCCTCATATGCTGACGGCGATCGCAGGTCGCCGGTGGGTTATCGGGCACGGCATACGCCTAGCTGTCATGAAGTGTGCCGAGTCTACAGAACTAAGGAAGGTGTTTGCCAATGTCGTGTCCGCTGGGATTGCTAAGGGCATGAGCGAGGGACTTAAACATGGGGTGGAGCACGGAAAGGCTAAGTTAGACTTAGCGGCTATTGAGGCGTATGACCCTGAGGCCGATGCTAAGTATGTCGCGGCCCTGCATGCTCTAAAGGATTTAAGATACCCTCTTGTCGATCAACTGGAGAAGCTGAAGGATGCCCCCATAGATTTGATTATGGCATCCTTACACTTGGAGAGTGATGCTGGAGAAGACACTCCTCAGTGGGTCCGCGATCTCCGCCCCAGCTCTTCCCAATTAAAGATCCCTGTTTACCTAGAGGTAAGTGACCCTAGAAATCCCTGGGCTTTCAAAGAAGAGATACTATTAGAGGACGCCATCGCAGCGAACATAAGTCGCGCTGAGAAGAAGAAGAAGTGCCGGGGAGTGTGCCGCACCTATGGGGTCGGTTCCGCCCACTACGTCAGGTCTGATGGAGTCCCAGTATCCGTGCCTACCATTGCTCCTCAAGGTCTTGCCATCCTGCTGGCGGATGCTGCTACACAGACAGAGACATCTGAAGATGAGGCATCTCCTAGGTTGATTAGGTCCAAGTCAAGTCGTTACCAAAACCTATGTATAATTTAAATTGGCATATACAATCTGGGTACTTAGACTTTTTTATATTGTAATATGTCATAGGGTATCCGTGATGAATCACTGTTTTTTTTTTATTAAAAGCTTATCACATGTATAATTTGCACTTGTAGTGTCTTACATGCTCCGTGGGAGTCTTCGCTTATGCACCTAACGTCTCAAGTGTATGCCGATTTAGGACACATGATCCGTGGCTGCTGGGGTTGCAACCCTCTTATGCAGCAGGCCTATTATAAGGATATTTGGCGAATAATTATTCGGAAATAGTCATGATTGACGAGTAACATGAAGTAAAAAAGGAGAGGCAAAAAAGAATAAATATATGACAAGTTTTATATGAAAAGGGCAATGGGTTAGCTAGAACCAGCAGAGGGAGTTTTATTCATGTCTAACAAATAAAAAGGAATAAATACATGGATTACTTTATTATAAGTCCTAACTGTAGTGTGAATTCATCCATGCATGAGCCGTGGCTCAGAGGTAACACTTTTTTAGATTGGCGATGTTCCACGTCCTTGGGAGGACCGTTCCGTCCGTAAACCTTAGTTTGTATGCTCCATCTCCTAGTGCTTCCGTTACCTCGTAAGGTCCTTCCCATTTTGGACCGAGCTTCCTTTCACCTACAGCATGACTAGCGTCGTTACTGCGGTAGACGAAGTCTCCTGGCTTGAAAGTAACACCGCGGACCCTGGCATTGTAATATTTTGCCATTTTTAATTTGGTTTTTGCTTCATGAATTGCTGCGCGTTCACGCCGTTCTTCTAGTAAATCTAAATTTAGCCGTAGCTCTTCATCGTTGTGTACGGCGTCCACTGCCGCGGTGCGGTATGTTGGCATTCCTATTTCTACGGGTATGACTTCTTCCGTTCCATGGGTCAAGGAGAAAAGTGTGTCGCCATGGCTTGACTTAATCATTGTACGATGGGCCTAGAGGACATGGGGGAGTTCTTCGATCCAGGTCTTGTTTCCCTCGCCCAAGCGGACCTTGATTCCTTCCCCCAAGCTCCGATTTGCTCTTTTTACGAGTCCATTGGACTGCGGGTGTTTCACTGCGGCAAATCGTTGTGTGATATTCAATTTGTCACACCAATCCTTGAACGGGTTGTCATTGAATTGTTTGCCGTTTTCCGAGACTATTTCTCCTGGGAGACCGAAGCGGCATACAATGTTGTCCCACATGAATTTTTTCACGTGATTGCCTGTGATTGTCGCCACGGCTTTCGCTTCTATCTATTTCGTGAAATAATCCATTAGCGACTAACAAAAATTAACATTTCCTGAGTCCTATCCGGTAAAGGACCACTAATGTCAATTACCCCCCCCAGCACTTGTAGAACGGGCCACGGGCCGTGATTGGTTAGCGGCGCCTGTTAGGGTACTGGGCACATAAGGGACATATAGTTGACAATCATTGCATGTTGCCGTAATATCATCCCCTGCGTCCCGATGCATGGTTGGGCCAATAATATCATCCAACCGCATGGCTTTAGGCTACCACGGATAGCCGGTCCTAGGGGCATACTGCACGACCCCTCATGTATTTATCGGATCATATAATCCGGTTGAAGTGGTCCGACACACCTTAGCCACGGTTTTAGGAATGACCGCCTGTAAAGAACCCCTTCCAAGAATTCGTACTGTCTGGCTTTGATGCGGAGCTTGCTTGCATCCCTTTTGTCATCTGGAAGAGTCCCTTCTTTCAAATATTCTATTATTGGTGTCATCCATGTTGGTCCATCTTCCTCTACCACTGTCGTCGCCTCCACCTCTTATATAGATATTTTCTTTTCAGTATCTCTACCAAGAACCTATTTTGGATAAATGCGCAAAAACTGGTTGACCAATCTTGCTTATGGAGGTCTCTGCTTTCTTGTTTTGACTTCGTGTACTTGGCTTATAGGAAAAGCTAGTGAAGCCGCTGACCAGGCTTTTGACCTTCTCAAGGTATTTGATCATGTTTTCTTCTTTAGCGACGTATGCCCCTAGGACTTGATTTGATACCAACTTAGAGTGCACATTGCGTACTCCCATCTACGCCGCGATCCGTAGGCCAGCTATTAGTGCTTCACACTCTACCTCATTGTTAGAAGCGGTGAATTGAAATATTGGCATGTAGGTAAACTCCGTTCCCTCCGGGCTTGTCAGTATTAAGCCAGCGTCGGATCCATCTACACATGATGATCCGTCCGTAAAGAGTGTCCATGGCTCCTGCTGGGTTTCAACCACTAATATGTCTGATGGACTTTCGTCCGGCTTCTCTACAAGGAAATCCGCGAGGATCTGTCCTTTTTACTTTACGTCCTAGGCCGTAAGCTGATATTGTGTTCCCCAGCATGAACGCTCCATTTTTGTAAATCGTCCTGCCATACGACGGGAACGTAAGATTATTTGCTTGATCATGGACTGTAATAACCCGCAATGGGATGCGCTTGGAAATACCTCTGCAACCTCTTGGCAGCAAAAACCAGTGATAGAACTAGTTTTTCCATTGGGGTATAGTTTAGTTCAGGGCCTTGTAATGCGCGGCTTACAAAGTAGAATGGCATCTGAACCGTGCCCATTTCGGTCATCAAGACCGCACTAATAGCTTCGTGGGTGGCGGACAGGTATACAATCAGTTCCTCCTTTGGCTTGGGTGCTACTAGCAGGGGTAGATCTGACAAGTGTTGCTTTAGTTGATTGAAGGCTTGTTCCGCTTCTGGTGTCCAATGAAAGTCACTCTTTTTAATGCACTTCTTTAAAGTTTTAAATAGCGGCAAGGACCTTTCCGCTGATTTAGAGAGGAATCTATTCTAACTAGCCAACTTCCCATTGAGGCTCTAGACCTCTTTGATTGTCCGTGGGGACAGGAGTTGTAATACAGCTTCTGTTTTGTCGGGGCACGATTTTATCCCTTCTGGGCTAATCATGTACCCTAGGAACATTCCTTCCACTGCCTCAAACGTACATTTTTTTGGGGTTGAGCTTCATGTTGATTTTGCGTAACGTACGGATGTTTCATCAATATCTCTTAGCATTTTTCCGCTTCTGTAGACTCTAATAACCAAGTCATCAAAAGTACCCCTTCTATGTTCCTACCAACTTGATTGTCAAAAGCCTTGTCCACCAGCCGCTGGTACGTGGCGCCAGCGTTTTTGAGGCCGAAAGGCATTTTGGTATAGCAATATACCCCCTTGGATTGGTGGTGAGAAAGCCGTTTTCCTCTTGTCCAGACTCTGCATCCTGTATCTGGTGATCAACCTTGTAAGCGTCCAAGAAGCCACTTAAAGGGGTAGCCTCAAAGAATTCCAACTTTTCCAGTCAATTCCAAAAGGGGGTAACAATCCTGCGGACAAGCCTTGTTTAAGTCTGTGAAATCCACGCACATCCGCCAGCTATCGTCGTGCTTTTTCACCATGACTGGATTGGATAGCCATTCATGGTAATAGAATTCTCTTATGATTCCTGCCTCTACTAGTTTCTGTACCTCCGCTTGGATGGCTTTCGCACGCTCCGAGGCCTGGCCCCTTTTCTTCTGTCGAACAGGCGAATACCCTTCCCGAATATTAAGTTGATGTTTCGCTATTGATCGCGGTACTCCTGTCATGTTTGACGGTTTCCATGCGAATATGTCCAAGTTTTTCTTTTGGGAGTGAACATAGTTTCGTCCGTTCTTTCGCGGATAGCGTCCCTCCGATTGCTACCTCCTGATCAGGGAAATTCGGGTGTAGAGCTACTTTAAAAATTTCATGACGGATCCGGCCTCTTTGGGTATCTCCTTAGATGATGTAATCACTGTGGCGCACTCATCCGGGATCAAGATAGTGCTACGAGATAGTCACCTTCCTCCATCATCTGGACTTAAGCATTCGTGGGCAGTGATTGCACCGCTTGGATTTCTCCGTATTCCTGGTCCTTCCCACTAATACCATTGTACGGTGAACTGACCTTAACATCAAAAATTTCATCCATGCTTGTTGTAAATGATCTACATCACCCTATTGTTACTAGAGCCAAGTTGTCCCAAAAAAAAACGCCCCCTAAAATAATTTGGGGGGTATTATAATTTTATTTCCGACATGAAACCGATTAAGCGAAATGTCGTTGTTGGGACCATTTGGTTCTTGATTTCCGGTCGAAGCTGGTTGAAGCAGTGCTCATAGAGCACTTTCATCAAGGAACCTCCGTCCACATACATGCGGTGAATCATGTGTCCGCCAATTTCCGCTTCATAACAAAGCGGACCTTCGGTACCCCTGCTGGTCGTCATGAGGGAATGTAATTTCACTGACCCGTTCGAAGCTATGAGTTATTTTTTTGCCTTTTCACTCTATGCCATGGTTGTATCATATAGATTGCCATGGACTTATCTTTGGCCGGTATTTCCTTCTTCCCCACCTTTGGTTGTTCTCTCCCTTGCTTAATTTCTTTAATTAAATGCGAGAGCTTGCCTGCTCGCACCAATTCTCGAATCAGCTATTTTAACGTTGCATACACTCCATGTTTTCGCACTAATGTCCCTTTATCATTATGGAAGTCGCAAAACTTGTTGTTGCTTCTCTTCTTCACCGGGGTTACCATAGGGGGTGGAGGTTTGAACTTTCCTGCTTCGGTCGCGAGGATTTCTTTAGTGTTCACTGTGTAAGGGGGGGTAAACTTGCTAGACACCCGTCCATCCCTTGGCAGACCTCGAATTCAACCTCCACTCTGAACCTGCCGCTTTGACTGGTCTTGTGTCCTTCACGATGTGTGACCTTTCTTTTTGCCAGTTGCGGCGGCTTCTCCCCGTATGAAGGCTGTGGTGGTGATCATCATTTCCTCATTGGTCTTCGGAACATGTTCGTTGAGGCGCTTTGTCAATTCAGGGTTATTAACCCCATGCATGAATTTGAAGATCCGCATGCACTCGGGGCATCACCTTCATACGTCAGGTTTCACATGAATCGTTCCATGGACTCCTCATGTCCTCTTTTTTCGTCTCTTTATTTGATATTGTGGATTTCGACATGAACTTTGGCGTACTACTTTTTGCTGCATAAAGGTAAACAATGCTAAGAAGCTGCTTTGAGATCCTGTATCCATGCTAATGCTCGTTCCGGAGGGAGCTCATCGAACCATACTCTTGCGGCTCCTATTAAGGTAGAATTGAACATATGACACCAGGTAGGCATTGCCCAGCGTTCCACCTGTGCCGCCGCTTGGAAAAATTTTACGTGATCCTCTGGGTCCCCTGTTCCGTCATAGGTCTTCACGTTGTTAGGCATTCGTGTTTTTCGTGAACTTTTGAAGTTGCGGATCGGGGTGTAAATGGATTCAGGGTGTGAATGGTCACCTACTTCACAGATCCAGGCATCGCCCAAGTCAACCTTCTCCTAGACTTGTATCCTTTTTTTACCCTTGACTTCTAGTGTCCCTCATGGCTGGTGCCCGCTCTCTGATACGCGGGATGACAGGGATTCACTTTCCCTCCCCCTTTTTCTTATAAGGGGGTGGTTTCCGTGGCCGCGGTGTCCATGTTTGGTCCCTGTCCCATAGGAGGAGCGGGTGTTGTCATATGACTCTTCGACACCACGGGAGCGGTCTTTGCTCCGAGGACGATCTCTGTTAGAAGACTCCCGCCTGCGAGGGTGGCTTCTACTGTGGGAAAGATCCCTGGAGTTTGATCTGTCCGGTCCGGATTTAGTTGTGCTTGGCGAATAAGTACCACTAAGTCGGTCGAACGCGCTCTGCCTTTGATGACCTAGTCGGTCAAGCACACGTCGCTCATTGTATCTTAAGCGGTCCCGCACTTTCAGTCTCTCTGATGGATTACGGTACCTTGCGGACAAGGTCCTGGCACTTGAGTTTTGAGAAGCTTACTCCTATTCTTATAATTCTTTTAGGAATTTCTTCGAAATCCTGCCTAGGCATGGACTGTTTTCTCGCTTGTCAACGGCAAATCTATGTCCATAATGACCGCATGATATCCCTCGTAAATGCTCAACACAGAAATCTTGGATTATTCCCTCCTAGGTGTGGCATCCGCTCTTACGCTTCTTTCTCTGGTTTGTAGGTTTCGTGACAGTAGTCACAATGGGGGTGGTATTAGCCATTGCGCTCATTTTTCTGAGAGTGATTTCTAGTGTTGTTGGTCCCACGGATGTCGCCAACTTGTTGATACAAAAGTTAGGTCGGGTCTTGCTTGGTCCGAATCGGAAGCTATTCGGGTATGTTAGCCTTATTCTTGTATCAAGGGAACTATTTAGAGAACCCTGCACAAAGAAATAAACACCGTAAACCTTATCGTGGGAGAGGATCCCACAATTAGACTCCGGCGTGAGAGTAAGTATATGGTTCTGAGAGAGTAATCGAATGTGTTTAGGGTTTGTAAGATACCTGTATCGATGATAGTTGCGTTCCTTTTATAGGTTGGATAATCTTTAGGGTTACCGTAACTTTCGGCCCAAGTTGCGGCCGATATTGTAGGGATTCAGAATTATCCTAACTAATTTAAATAAGTAAAGCATATCTCTTATTTAATTAGGTTAACTCTTAAATATAATTTGTGAAGATCACGCTGGCCGGCGGGACAATGAACAGACGGGCCGCGACCCTGATACATAGGCCGGAGGCCCATTATGAGCTACCAAGCCCATAATAGTATGAGTGGGCCGGGCCAGTCCATACTATACGCCATCATTGTGTATGTTTAAAGGGTGAGAATTTAACATATGTGTTTTTTAAATTGACTTGTAGAAATTTTGTTTTGATAATTTATATGATAATCATGCAAGACAATAGTATATCTTATACTCAAAACGCTTGCATGTGCACTAAAAAAACTCTTTAGACAGTTACACACTACTTATCTACTCATTTAAAAAAATATTTAAAATCCACATAAATTTAAATTGGTACTTGTCAGCGGCCAAATACATAGTTTTCATTTCTCATCTAAATGAAGTACACATTACACTCGACATAACCTCATCCCTATGGTAAGTAGGTAGCCATTTATACCTCAACTAATACATATCTAATTGTTGGCGTATATGTCCGCACGGACCCTATAACAAACCACAATTTTTAGTCATTTTACGTCAATAATATTAACTATTTATTTTAAACTTGTACGCGTATTTACTTTTAATTTCCATTGTCAAGTTAAATCGGCGTAAACTAAGAATCAACATTCAACGTAAACCGTTATCAAACAAATAAAAGTGTTCGTCAAACAAGTGTTATATTATTTTTATGAAAATAATAATTAATTTTTCATATTTTATTTTTATACGTTACGTAAAAAGTTTACGTTTCACACTTTGGAACCTTTTGCATAAATGTAAACCCTTATAACCTAATACTAACACTCAACCAAATACCCACTTTTATACCCAACACCCAAAAATTAAATCATTTCTACACTAATAAACACCTAGGCTGGTTTTACAAGTAATAAACACAAGAATAAATCACAAACTCACCACTAAAGTCACTGCACCCTCTTATTACCCATCATGTAAACCTTAAAAACTATTTTTCCATAAATTGTCTAATCTTTTCTCCTCTCCTTGTACCCAAACCATCCCCCTTGTAACATTTCTCAATTTTAAGTTATTTTATGACTCTATTATCCTTCATTGTTTATTTTAGTCTGACACGCGTTTACTTTTAATTAAACTTTTAAGCTAAATTGCGTAGACTAGAAATAATCATTTAACGTAAACGGTCACCAAATAAATTAGGGTTTACGTCAAGCAAGTGTTAAGTAATTATTAGGAAGATAATTATTGACTTTGCGCGTTTTATTTTTTATTGGTCACGTAAAAGGCTTACGTTTCACAATAAAATACATTTAGACACACCTCGGAAATACCTAGACTTACCTAGACTCAAACCAATACCCACTTTTAATCCTTAGACACAAAATTTATTAAATTCTTGTGTTATTAAACCTTGTTGGCCGAATATGGGTAATTTAAACCCATAAACCATTCGTCCCTAGTGCTTAGCCAACTAGAAAATCCTCTAATGATCTCTAAAGTACTTGTACATCATAATGTTAATTAAACCTTGTACTAATTGTCTCCACTAAGCTTATTACACAATGGTTAATAACCATTTTGGCCTCTTTTATCCCCTATGCCGCGGCTAAGAGAAATCCCACACACACAACCATAAGATTTTCATAATCTAGCAAATCTTGTACCAATATTGAGTAATTAAGGAAATGTACTTAGTGGTTTAGCAAGAAACCATTTAAGGTTAACTAGAAACTACAAAACCACTTCTTAGGGTTCGTTTTTGGTTAGGCAAGAACTAAGGGAAACTAACTAAGTCATGAGCCTATATATACTCACTCACATTGTCACTTAACACACTTCTTAAACTCTCAAACTCTCTCACAAGGCTAAACCCTCCTCATACATCTCTTTTACATTCGGCTCATAATAAAACCAAACCCATACGCATCCACATTTCATAACTAAGCACACAAGGTGTACTAAGTTCGCATATAAGAGTATTAGGAGGAGTATACAAGCAAGGATTCGGGTATACAAAGCTTTGAAGCTTAGGGTTTATATATGTTTGGGTGTGAGCGAATTTAGGTTAACTACACAATACACATTCAAGACTCTAGGACCCTTTGTAAGTCGAACTAAGCTTCCTTATGTCATATCTCATTTGTTGTTCTTCCTAACTAGTTATATGGGTCATATATATTGATAACTAGCAAACCTACACGAGCATGAACATGCATGGTTCAACCCATGCACGGTTCACACACATGTATTACATATACATGAACTTATGTGGTGCTAACATGTATGAAACAAGGTTAAATATCGAGTAAAGGTCTAAGCCTTACGTTTAAAATACAAGGATGATAACTTATATGAAAACCACCCTATATATTTGAATTATACAAATCATATACGTTAACTTATCATAAAAATGAAATGTCATGGCTTGGGAACGCGTACATTGCTAATGACGCGTCCAACAAGACATTTCATTTTTGTGACAAGTTAACATATAGGATTTGTATAATTCGAATATATAGGGTGGTTTTCATATAAGTTACCATCCTTGTATTTTAAACGTAAGGCTTAGACCTTAACTTGATATTTAACCTTGTTTCATACATGTTAGCACCACACAAGTTCATGCATATGTAATATACGTGCGTGAACCGTGCATAGGTTGAACCATGCACATTCATGCTCACGTAGGTTTGCTAGTTATCAATATACACGACCCGTATAACTAGTTAGGAAGAACAACAAATGAGATATGACATAAGGAAGCTTAGTTCGACTTACAAAGGTCCTAGAGTCTTGAATTGTATTAGGTTAAGTGTAACCCAAATTCGTTTACACCCAAACGTATATAAACCCTAAGCTTCAAAGCTTTGTATACCCGAATCCTTGCTTGTATACTCCTCCTAATACTCTTATATGCAAACTTAGTACACATTGTGTGCTTAGTTATGAAATGTGGATGCGTATGGGTTTGGTTTTATTATGAGCCGAATGTAAAAGAGATGTATGAGGAGGGTTTAGCCTTGTGAGAGAGTTTGAGATAAGTTTTTTAAGAAGTGTGTTAAGTGACAATGTGAGTGAGTATACATAGGCTCATGACTTAGTTAGTTTCCCTTAGTTCTTGCCTAACCAAAAACGAACCCTAAGAAATGGTTTTGTAGTTTCTAGTTAACCTTAAATGGTTTCTTGCTAAACCACTAAGTACATTTTCTTAATTACTCAATATTGGTACAAGATTTAGCTAGATTTATTAAAATCATATGTTGTGTGTGTGGTATTTCTCTTAGCCGCGCATAGGGGATAAAAAGAGGCCAAAACTATGTTATAACCCATGTGTAATAAGCTTAATGGAGACAATTAGTACAAGGTTTATTTAACATTCTGAATTTAACAAGTCGTTTAAGGAGGGAGGAGATACATATAAGGATTTTCTAGTTAGCTAAGCACTAGGGACGAATGGTTTATGGGTTTAAATTACCCATATTCGGCCAACAAGGTTTAATAACACAAGAATTGAATAAATTTTGTGTTTAAGGATTAAAAGTGGGTATTGGTTTGAGTCTAGGTATTCCCGAGGTGTGTCTAGATGTATTTTATCGCGAAACGTAAGCCTTTTACGTGACCAATACAAAAATAAAACGCGCAAAGTCAATAATTATCTTCTTAATAATTACTTAACACTTGCTTGACGTAAACCTTAATTTTTTGGTGTCCGTTTACGTTAAATGATTATTTCTAGTCTACGCGATTTAGCTTAAAAGTTAAATTAAAAGTAAAACCAGCGTGTCCAGACTAAAAATAATAGTGACGGAAAATAGAGCGTAAAAGACCTGATAATGAGAAATGTTTACTAGGGGGATGGGTTTGGGTACAAGGAGAGGAGAAAAGATTAGACAATTTATGGAAAAATAGTTTTTAAGGTTTACATGTTGGTTAATAAGAGGGTGCAGTGACTTTAGTGGTGAGTTTGTGATTTATTCTGTGTATATACTTTATTAAAACACCTAGTGTTTTATTAGTGTAGAAATTGATTTAAATTTTTGGTGATTGGTTATAAAAGTAGTATTTTGGTTGAGTGTAGATAGGTAAAGGGTTACAATTCTGCAAAAGGTTCGCAAAGTGTGAAACGTAAACTTTTTACGTAACGTATAAAAATAAAATATAAAAAATTAATTATTATTTTCATAAAAATAATATAACACTTGTTTGACGTAAACTTTTATTTGTTTGATGACGGTTTACGTTGAATGTTGATTCTTAGTTTACGTGATTTAACTAGACAATGAAAATTAAAAGTAAACGCGTAAAAATTTAAAATAAATAGTTGAATATTTATTGACGTAAAATGACTAAAAATTGTGGCTTGTTATAGGGTCCGTGCGGACATATACGCCAATAATTAGATATGTATTAGTTGAGGTATAAATGGCTACCTACTTACCATAGGGATGAGGTTATGTCGAGTGTAATGTGTACTTCATTTAGATGAGAAATGAAAACTATGTATTTGGCCGCTGACAAGTACCAATTTAAATTTATGTGGATTTTAAATATTTTTTTAAATGAGTAGAATAAGTTATTGTGTAAAACGCAAAAAGAGTTTTTTAGTGCACATGCAAGCGTTTTGAGTATAAGATATACTATTGTCTTGCATGATTATATCATATAAATTATCAAAACAAAATTTCTACAAGTCAATTTAAAAAACACATATGTTAAATTTTCACCCTTTAAACATACACAATGATGGCGTATAGTATGGACTGGCCCGGCTCACTCATACTATTATGGGCTTGGTAGCTGATAATGGGCCTCCGGCCCATGTATCAGGGTCGCGGCCGTCAGTCTGCTGTCCGCGGCCGCGGTATCTTCACAAATTATCTTTAAGGATAACCTGATTAAATAAGAGATATGTTTTACTTATTTAAATCAGTTAGGATAATTCCGAATCCCTTCAATATCGGCCGTAACTTGGGCCGAAAGTTATGGAAACCCTAAAGATTATCCAGCCTATAAAAGGAACGCAACTATCATCGATACAGGTATTTTACAAACCCTAAACACACTCGATTACTCTCTCAGAACCACATACTTACTCTCACGCCGGAGTCTAATCGTGGGATTCGCTCCCACAATAAGGTTAACGGTGTTTATTTCCTTGTGCAGGGTTCTCTAAACAAGTTCACTTGATACAATAATAAGGCTCTGCATACCCGAATAGTTACCTATTCGGACCAAGCAAGACCCGACCTAACTTTTGTATCAACAAGTTGGCGCCATCCGTGGGACACAACACTAGGAATCACTCTTAGGAAAATGAGCGCAATGGCTAATACCACCCCTATTGTGACTACTGTCACGAAACCTACAACCAAAGAAAAGACGCCGAAAGAGGCGGATGCCACACCTAGGGTGAATATCCAGGATTTCTATGAAGAGCATTACGAGGATATCATGCCGGTCATTATGGACAAGATTCGCCGTGACAAGCGAAAAGAAGTCCATGCTAGGTTGGATTTCAAAGAAAGTCCCAAGAAAAGAAGAATAAGATAAGGCTCTCAAAACTCAAGCGCCAGGACCTTGTCCGCAAGGTGTCGTAATCCACCAGAGAGACTGAAAGTGTGGGACCGCTTAAGATACAATGAGCGACATGTGCTTGACCGACTAGGTCACATCGAAGGCAGAGCGCGTTCGACCGACTCAGTGATACTTACCCGCCAAGCACAACTAAATCCGGACCGGACAGATCAAACTCCAGGGATCTTTCCCACAGTAGAAGTCCACCCCCCAGCTGAGTCTTCTAACAGAGATCGACCTTCCGAGCCAAGAGCCAGCTCGTGGTGTCGAAGAGTCATATGACAACACCCGCTCCTCCTATGGGACAGGGACCAAACATGGACACCGCGGCCACGAAAACCACCCCCGTTATGAGAAAAAGGAGAGGGAAAGTGAATCCCCATCATCCCACGTATCATAGAGCGGCACCAGCGATGTGGGACACTAGAAGTCATGGTAAAAAGGACACAAGTATACGAAGGAGGATGACTTGGTGGTGCCCTAGATATGTGAAGAGGTGGATCCATCCACACCTCGAATCCATTTACAACCCGAATCCCGCAACTTTAAAAGTTCACGAAAAACACGAATGCCTAACCCGTGAAAGACACTATGACAGACAGGACCTAGAGGATCACTAAAAATAGTTTCCAAGCGGCGGCACAGGTGGAACGCTGGGCAATGCCTATCTGGTGTCATATGTTCAATTCTACCTTAATAGGAGCCGCAAGAGTATGGTTCGATGAGCATAGATGGATACAAGGATCTCAAAGCAGCCTTCTTAGCATACTTTATGCAGCAAAAGAAGTACGTCAAAGATCCTATTGAAATCCACAGTATCAAACAAAGAGACGGAGAGACCATCGAAGAGTTCATGGAACGATTCAAGGTGGAAACCAAACACATAAAGGTAGCCCCCGAGTGCATGCGGATCTCCGGATTCATGCATGGGGTTAACAACCCTGAATTGACAAAGCGCCTTAACGAACATGTTCCAAAGACTATGGAGGAAATGATGATCACCACCACTGCCTTCATACGGGGAGAAGCCGCCGCTGTTGGCAAAAAGAAAGGTCACACATCGTGGAGGACACAAGACCAGTCAAAGCGGCACGGTTCAGAGCGCAGGTCTGACTTCCGAGGTCAGCCAAGGGATGGACGGGGGTCTAGCAAGTTTACCCCCCTTACAAGAACACCTAAAGAAATCCTCGCGACCGAATCAGGAAAGTTCAAACCGCCACCCCCTATGGTAACCCCGGTGGAGAAGAGAAGCAGCAACAAGTTTTGCGACTTCCATAATGACAAAGACATAGTACGAACGAGTGTATGCAGTTAAAAAAGCAGATCGAAGAATTGGTGCGAGCAGGCAAGCTCTCGCATTTAATTAAAGAAATTAAGCAAGGGAGAGAACAACCAAAGGTGGGGAAGAAGGAAATACCGGCCAAAGATAAGTCCATGGCAATCTATATGATACAACCATGGCATAGAGTGAAAAGGCAAAAAAATAACTCATAGCTTCGAACGGGTCAGTGAAATTACATTCCCCTCACTGACGACCAGCAGCGGGAGAGAAGGTCCGCTTGTTATAGAAGCGGAAATTGGCGGACACATGATTCACCGCATGTATGTGGACGGAGGTTCCTTGATGAAAGTGCTCTATGAGCACTGCTTCAACCAGCTTCGACCGGAAATCAAGAACCAAATGGTCCCAACAACGACATCGCTAACCGGTTTCAGTGGAAAAACCATATGGCCGTTGGGACAACTTAGGCTCTTAGTAACAATAGGAGATGTAGATCATTCTACAAAAGCATGGATGAATTTCATGATCGTAAGGTCATTATCACCGTACAATGGTATCATTGGAAGACCTGGAATACGAGAAATCCAAGCGGTGCCATCCACAGCCCACGAAATGCTTAAGTTCCCAGCTGATGGAGGAATAGTGACTATCCGTAGCACTATCTTGATCCCGGCTGAGTGCGCCACGGTGATTACATCATCTAAGGAGATACCCAAAGAGGCAGGGGTCCGTCATGAAAATTTTAAAGTAGCTCTACACCCGAATTTCCCTGATCAGGAGGTAGCAATCGGAGGGACGCTATCCGCGAAAGGACGAACGGAACTATGTTCACTCCTGAAGAAAAACTTGGACATATTCGCATGGCAACCGTCAGACATGACAGGAGTACCGCGATCAATAGCGGAACATCGACTCAATATCCGGGAAGGGTATTCGCCTGTTCGACAGAAGAAAAGGGGCCAGGCCCCAGAGCGTGCGAAAGCGATCCAAGCGGAGGTACAGAAACTAGTAGGGGCAGGAATCATGAGAGAAGTCTATTACCATGAATGGCTGTCAAATCCAGTAATGGTGAAAAAGCACGACGGTAGCTGGCGGATGTGCGTGGATTTCACGGACTTAAACAAGGCATGTCCGCAGGATTGTTACCCCCTTTTGGAAATTGACTGGAAAGTTGAATCTCTCTGCGGCTACCCCTTTAAGTGTTTCTTGGACGCTTACAAAGGTTATCACCAGATACAGATGGCAGAGTCAGACGAAGAGAAAACGGCTTTCCACACCAGCCAAGGGGTATATTGCTATACCAAAAATGGCCATTCGTCCTCAAAACGCTGACCACCTTGACGTACCAGCGGCTGGTGGACAAGGCTTTTGACAGCCAAGTTGGTAGGAACATAGAAGTGTACGTTGATGACTTGGTTATTAAGAGTCATACAGAAGCGGAAATGCTAAGAGATATTGATGAAACGTTCCGTACGTTACGCAAAATCAACATGAAGCTCAACCCCAAAAAATGTACGTTTGGGGCAGTGGAAGGAATGTTCCTAGGGTACATGATTAGCCCGGAAGGGATAAAACCGTGCCCCGACAAAACAGAAGTTGTATTACAACTCCTGTCCCCACAGACAATCAAAGAGGTCCAGAGCCTCAATGGGAAGTTGGCTAGTTTGAACAGATTCCTCTCCAAATCAGCGGAAAGGTCCTTGCCGCTATTTAAAACTTTGAAGAAGTGCATTAAAAAGAGTGACTTTCATTGGACACCAGAAGCGGAACAAGCCTTCAAGCAACTAAAGCAGCACTTGTCAGAGCTACCCCTGCTGGTAGCACCCAAGCCAAAGGAGGAACTGATTGTATACATGTCCGCCACCCACAGAGCTATTAGTGCGGTCTTGATGACCGAAAGGGGCACGGTTCAGACGCCAGTCTACTTCGTAAGCCGCGCATTACAAGGCCCTGAACTAAACTATACCCCAATGGAAAAGCTAGTTCTATCACTGGTTTTTGCTGCCAAGAGGTTGCGAAGGTATTTCCAAGCGCATCCCATTGCGGTTATTACAGACCAACCGATCAAGCAAATAATCTCATGTCTCAACGTGTCAGGACGATTAAAAAAATGGAGCGTCATGCTGGGAGAACACAATATCACTTACCGGCCAAGGACGTCGGTGAAAGTACAGATCCTTGCGAATTTCCTTGTAGAGAAGTCGGACGAAAGTCCATCGCACACATCAGTGGTTGAAACCCCGCAGGAGCCGTGGACACTCTTCACGGATGGATCATCATGTGTAGATGGATCCGGCGCTGGCTTAATACTGACAAGCCCGGAGGGAACGGAGTTTACCTACGCTCTAAGATTTTAGTTCACCGCTTCTAACAACGAGGCAGAGTATGAAGCACTAATAATTGGCCTACGGATCACGACGCAGATGGGAGTACGCAATGTGTACGTGAGGGTAGACTCTAAGTTGGTAGCAAATCAAGTCCTAGGGGCATACGTCGCTAAAGAAGAAAACATGATCAAATACCTGGAGAAGGTCAAAAGCCTGGTCAGCGGCTTCGCTAGCTTTTCTATAAGCCAAGTACCACAAAGTAAAAACAAGAAAGCAGATGCCTTGAGCAAGATTGCGTCAACTAGTTTTGCGCATTTATCCAAACATGTCTTGGTAGAGATACTGAAAGAAAAATCTATACAAGAGGAGGAGGTGACGACCGTGGTAGAGGAAGATGGACGAACATGGATGACACCAATAATAGAATATTTGAAAGAAGGGACTCTTCCAGATGACAAAAGGGAGGCAATCAAGCTCCGCATCAAGGCCAGACAGTACGAATTCTTGGAAGGGGTTCTTTACAGGCGGTCATTCCTAAAGCCGTGGCTAAGGTGTGTCGGACCACTTCAAGCGAATTATGTGATCCGAGAAATACATGAGGGGTTGTGCAGTATGCACGCAGGATCGCGATCCGTGGTAGCCAAAGCCATGCAGCTGGGATATTATTGGCCAACCATGCACCGGGACGTACGGGAGATGATACGCACATGCAACGATTGTCAAATACATCATCCCGTGCCAAGAAACCCCCAACAGCCGCTAACCCCAATCATGGCCCCGTGGCCGTTCTACAAGTGGGGAATTGACATAGCTGGTCCTTTCCCGGAAGGACCAGAAAAGGTCAAATTTTTTATAGTCGCTATGGATTATTTCACGAAATGGATAGAAGCGAAAGCCGTGGCGACAATCACAGGCAATCAGGTGAAAAAATTCGTGTGGGACAACATTGTATGCCGCTTCGGTCTCTCAGGAGAAATAGTCTCGGACAACGGCAAACAATTCAGTGACAACCCGTTCAAGGATTGGTGTGACAAATTGAATATCACACAACGATTTTCCTCAGTGAAACACCCGCAGTCCAATGGACTCATAGAAAGAGCAAACCGGAGCTTGGGGGAAGGAATCAAGGCCCGCTTGGGCGAGGGAAACAAGAACTGGATCGAAGAACTTCCCCATGTCCTCTGGGCCCATCGTACAATGATTAAGTCAAGCCATGGCGACACACCTTTCTCCTTGACCTATGGAACGGAAGCCGTTATACCCGCAAAAATAAGAATGCCAACATACCACACCGCGGCAGTGGACGCCGTACATAATGACGAAGAGCTACGGCTAAATTTGGATTTACTAGAAGAACGGCGTGAACGCGCAGCAATTCGTGAAGCAAAAACCAAATTAAAAATGGCAAAATATTACAATGCCAGGGTCCGCGATGTTACTTTCAGGCCATGAGACTTTGTCTACCGCAGTAACGACGCTAGTCATGCTGTAGGTGGAGGGAAGCTCGGTCCAAAGTGGGAAGGACCTTACGAGGTAACGGAAGCACTAGGAGATGGAGCATACAAACTAAGGTTTACGGACGAAACGGTCCTCCCAAGGACGTGGAACATCGCCAATCTAAAAAAGTGTTACCTTTGAGCCACGGCTCATGCATGGATGAATTCACACTACAGTTAGGACTTATAATAAAGTAATCCATGTATTTATTCCTTTTTTATTTTTAGGACATGATTAAAACTCCGCTGGGTCTAGCTAACCCAGCGCCCTTTTCATATAACACAAAACTTGTCATATATTTATTCTTTTTTGCCTCTCCTTTTTTACTTCATGTTATTCGTCATTCATGACTATTTCCGAATAATTATAGGCCAAATATCCTTATAATAGGCCTGCTGCATAAGAGGGTTGCAACCCCAGCAGCCACGGATCATGTGTCCTAAATCGGCATACACCTGAGACGTTAGGTGCAAAAGAGAAGACTCCCATGGAGCATGTAAGACACTACAATTGCAAATTATACAAGTGGATAATGCATTATAAACACTGTTCATCACAGATACCCGTGGACATATTACAAACAAAAATGTCTAAGTACCACAGATAGTACTATGGCCAATTTAAATTATACATGGGTGGTAACGACTTGGACCTAATCAACCTAGGAGATGCCTTATCTTCAGATGTCTTTGTCTGTGTAGTAGCATCGGCCAGCAGGTGTAACATTTCTCAATTTCAGATCATTTTACGACTCCTATTAAATTGTCACTATTTATTTTGGTCCGATACGCGTTTACTTTTAATTTTGCTTTAGAGATAAATCGCGAAGACTAAAAATAACCATTTAATGTAAATGGTCATCAAATAAACTAAGGGTTACACCAACCAAGTGATATATAATTATTAAGAAGGTAATTATGCACCTTGCGTATTTTATTTTTAGTAGTCACGTAAAAGGGTTATGTTTCGCAATAAAATACATTTGGACATACCTCGAAAATACCTAGACTTACCTAGACTCAAACCAATGCCCACTTTGAAACCTTAAACACAAAAATTAAATCAATTTTGTGTATATGACCTACTAAGGACCGGTTACACACACAAACACACCTAGAAAATCTCTTAGTGATCCTCACAAGTACTTGTACATCCTAGTTCTCATTAATACTTGTCCTAATTGTCTCCACAAACCCATTACACATTGGATAATAACCAATGAACCCTCCTTTGCCCCTTTAGGTCATGGCAACATGCATGTATTAGTACAAATCCTTAAGATTTCTAGTATCTAACCAAATCTTGTACAAATATACTCTAATTAAGACATGTACTTGAGTGGTTTAACAAAACAAGGTGTAGTTAACTAGAAACTTCAAAAACCACCTCCTAAGGCATGATTTTGGTTCGGTTTGGGTTGTTTGTGAAACTAGGAGAGTTAACTAGCTCTTTGGCTATAAATATACACTCACACTTAACACTTAACACTCTTACAACTCACACTAACTCAAACCATAATCATATATACTCTCTTCCCTTAGTTCGAGTTTCAAACCGCAAACAGACACCTCCCTTGATCTCATTTGAACCCACAAACATTCCTAGTTGTCATGCAAGTTTATAAAGGAGTTTAAACGAGCTAGGGTTGGGCATTTACAAAGTATTGAAGCTTAGGATTCGGTTATTGATCGCGTTTTACACACGTTGATTGCCACATTACTCTCATACACTCAAACAAGGCGCTAGGACCTTTGTAAGTCACATTCAAACTCATGACAATCGTATTATGTGTATTCTTTTCGTAATGACTAGCTTATGGGTCAAATGTATGTATGTATAGCACATTAGCTTGAGAACACGCATGATAAATGAATTAAGGACGCATGATGCGTATTATGAATACACTTAACAACTGGTGTGGTGGTAAAACTATAAAGGAAATGAGTAACGTGTTTAGTAACAAATAAGGTTTTGAAAACCATCCGTTATGAGAAAAACCATACGTAAAATCTTAAGGAAAAACACGACACAATGGCTTTGGAAGGTATACACGACTTAAACAAATGTTTGCATGGGTAACACGACTAGTGTATAGGTGTAACACCCCCAAAAATACAACAACGCAGCGGAATACCACTTTGGGGTGTTACTTCGTAATACACAGCAATAGATAC